>JAGFNQ010004287.1:36151-91635 GCA_024364735.1 Boesenbergia rotunda
TTTAGTTATGCCATCCAACTCATCTAAAACAAATAAAATCTGTTACTTCTTAACATGAAGAAAGAAATTGATTATAAATGAAGAAAAAAATATGTTACTTCTTAGATTCAATTGATTATATTAAATGTGGCAAAATGAGGAAAGAAATTTGTTACCAATAACATTAACAACCCAATAACTTTTCTTCCTACTACCACTAGAAGTACTGTCACACATTCGTCAAACGAACCAACATCTTCTCCTCTGGATCATCCTCTGGATTAGCCTCTTGATCATGTAAATGGTGGGATGGAATAAAACTAGATACCCCATGAGTGGATGACACTGAATTTGCTCCAATCTGAGTTGGTGCACTCAAATGAGCTCTGCTATCAATTTGTGGCCTTGAATGAACACCCATAGTAGAATCTGGGATTGAACGACCATCACTATGAGCCGGTGGAACTAAATGAGTGTCAACTCGTTCTTGAGATGGAATAGGGCCGGCATTAGTATGAGTTGCTGGCATAGTTGCAGTTGATTTCTCTATAACCGTTGGTGCAACTTTAAAGCGTTTATTCCTAGGCATGGCTGCAATTTTGAGGGAAAAAATTACAATTTTAGGAAATGACAAACAGCAAGGAAATGAATAATAGGAGTACTAAGAATTTAGTATGAAATAGTTGTGAAATTATACCTGCTATATAAAATGAAATAGTACCTGCTGCAATTTTGTACCTGCTGTATAAAATGAAATAGTGTATGTGGTTATTGATATTTATTACTGTGATTCTCTTATTGCAGGAACCAGAAACAGAAATCTGTGCAAGCATGCTTGATTCACTGAATATTGGAGAAAAACACAATCATCAAAAATCCTAAACGAAGAGAATTCAGAGAACACAAAAATTTTCCATGTATTTGATAAGAGTAGCTGACAGACCTTACAGAGCACAAATAAAAAGTAGAGTTCATGATCGAACAGAATCATATAGGACAGAGTTATAGCAACTCCTATAACCAGAAACTGTTTCTGATTCTGTAACTCCAGTGCCAAATTAAAACAAAGATAATAATACCTGACAGACCTTATGCCTTTTGGTAAATATGGCTTGTATACACAATGATGACCTTGTGATGAATAATATGTGCATGAATGACAAACCAAACAAATGATGATTAAAACTCAATATACTATAAACAAAAACAAATGATGATTAAAACTCAATATGGAAAATCTGCAACACCATAGCAGGGTATGGACATAGCAAGGACGCACCTCTCCTGGATAATGCAAGAAAGTGAATTGTTAGTCACAAACTACAATGAATACTTATTCCAAAGATTATAGCAACAATATATTTAGAGAATCTCAATTTTTTAAACTCTGCAATAAGTGTCAACTCTCTGATCTTAAGATTTTAATCGTAATGCAATATGCTATTTCATATCTTAAATAAAACTCATTATGGCATAGGCACTAAAATATATAGGAAGTGGGCCTGCACAATATTTACATCTTGGACCACATGATGCATGGAAAAGTTTGCAGAATCTTATTGACTATCAAGCAGCTAGGAAAAAAAAGAATCAGTGTCATCCCTTGGTGCGAAACAAGAAATTAATATATACCAAACAATTTCATGCAAGCCAATAAGGGGAAGCAATGCGCACATGAAACTGTTGGACAAGTATCGTATCGTGGGACACAAACATAATTTGCAGATATGATACAAACATATATAATTCCACCGAGAAAGCAACAACTATAGGGATTTGAAGAATAGACGGGATTAATAGCAAGAGACAGCACAAATATGTTTGTTATCAAATGGTTGGACATCATAGACAAAATCCAGTAAGATATTTTCAGATGAATCAATAAGCTCTCTCACATTCAGATGTCAACTATAAAAACTCTACACAAAGGCAATGAAACAATTAGCAATCAAAAGTAATTCAAGGCCACTCAATATTCAGCTTCATCATTATTGTCAACAACAACATCATTTATAGGTCCATCTTCTATATTATCATCCCTTGCCAATTGTAAATCTCCATTGTCATCATGAAACCACCTATCCAAGTTTGATGGCGGAGAAGGAGCAAGATCATAAATTGGATCTTCTTCTTTGTCTTCTCCCATGTCATACAAGTCTCTTGGTTGTAGATGTTTTACAATACTCCATCCTTTTTCAATCTCATCATCCACATAAAACACAAGTTGAGCGTCAGAGACAAGTATATATGGTTCATCACTTTCTCGATCTCCAACATGTATTAAACGAGAAAAATTAATACTAGTAAACCCTGAGTCATCTCTTTTGATACCTCGATCAGAAGTGGTATTAGCCCATTGACATTTGAACAATGTAACAGTGAATTGACCATTATAGTTCAATTCAATAATGTCCACTAATTTTCCATAATAAGGAACACCTCCAACTACTACATTATTATCACGATTACTTGCGTAGCTCCTAGTGTCAAACATACCAAATACGCCACTATATTGACTTTTCAACCCATGCTCTCGAGAAAGAGTTCTAAATTTAAATCCATTCACATTGTAGGCACTAAAACGTTTGGCTTGATCAAGTGGTCCAAGTGCAAGCCACCTTAATTCATCTGGATGTCTAGCACCTTCATTGGAGATCTGGCATCAAGAATTGTCACACATAGTTTTAACTATTAGTTAAACCTCTAAAATTAAATAAAAAAAATATAGCATAACTTCAACTCACGTGCTTCTGAAACCAGCTAGGAAATTCCTTGTGTACAACTTTATCTATCTCTGATTGCAACCGTGTCCGATGCCTTAACATCCTCTTTGTTATTGTCCTAAATTCCCTATAAGTAAGAATAAACTAATGTAAAATACTAAGACAATTGATTTGCAAAAGGTTTGTGTAAAACTTTATGTATTACTTACTCAAGAAAAGGGTCTACTGCTACACAGTTGACCAACACGTGACGATGTGCTTGCAACTTCTCTATTGGTGTTAATTTAAAATATGAGAACCCCCCAACTGATCTGCCAACTTTTGGGAACATAGTATCGCTTTCATTGTGTTCAAGACCATCAGGTTGATCATCAACACGCCTTGGTCGATTGATTCTTGACTCTGTGTCATCCAAATATCTTGAACAAAAGGTAAGAATTTCTTCAGCCAAGTAACCTTGAACAATAGAGCCTTCTGGTTGTGCCTTGTTACGTACATAAGACTTCAAACGACCTAAGTACCTTCACATTAAAAAGTTTATGGACTCAGCTAAAACAATGTACTACTTATTTAAAGAAAGTGAACAAAAGAAATTTGTGATGTTAAGTTTACCTTTCTATTGGATACATCCATCGATAATGCACTGGGCCTCCCTCTTTTACTTCATCAACTAGATGAACAATTAAGTGAACCATGACTGTGAAAAATGATGGAGGAAAAATCATCTCCAAATGACAAAGAGTGTGAACAATTTGATCTTGAAGTGTAACAAGATCAATGGGGTTCAACACCTTCATACATATTTGTCGAAAGAACGAACAAAGATCGGCTAAAACCGCAAACACTACCCCCGACATTGCATTCCTCAAAGCAATTGGTAACAGTTGTTCCATTAGAATATGACAATCATGACTTTTCAACCCAAACAACTTACGCTGTTTCAAATCAACGCACCTTGAAATGTTGCTTGAGTAACCATCTGGAACAACCACATTCTTCAAGGTCTTAAGAAATATATCCTTTTGTTTATTTGACATAGTAAAAATAGCAGAAGGATATTTCCCATTCTCATTTGGCCAAAGTCCAGATCTTATGCCCATTGATTGTAGGTCTTTTCGGGCATTAAGATGATCTTTTGTCTTTCCACTTTCATTGAGCAATGTGTACAGAATATTATCACACACATTTTTCTCAATATGCATTACATCAAGATTATGACGCAATCCATTAAACTCCCAATATGGAAGTTCAAAGAATATACTCTTTTTTCTCCAATGTGATTCATCTTCATTGGCATTTCGCTGCCCACGTCCTCTTTTCCCTTTCACCTCCAGTGTCTTCCCAAATGAAACTTGGATATTCTCAACCTGACTGAAAATAGCTGAGCCAGATAATTTAACAGGTGGATTTCTTTTATCAAATTTACCATCAAATCGAACCTTATCCAATCTAAATTTGTGTCCAGCATGTAGGAAACGACGATGACCCATAAAACACCATTTTCTACTATGATGAAGTCGGCAAGGTTCAGTATCAATATTGCATGTAGGACAAGCTAGCTTACCATATGTGTTCCACCCTGACAATGTACCTAAACTAGGAAAATCACTAATTGTCCACATTAATGCTGCACGCATTTTAAAGCTTTCATTCGATGAAGCATCAAATGTTTCAACACCATCCCACAACACTTTCAACTCATCAACTAAAGGTTGCAAGTAAATGTCTATGTCATTCCCTGGCATTTTCTTACCTGGAATGATCATCGAGAGAATGAAGTTAGTTTGTTTCATGCATGTCCAAGGAGGGGTATTATATGGAATGAGAATCACAGACCAAATGCTATAATTAGTGCTCATATTTCCAAAAGGATTAAACCCATCACTAGCTAAGGCTAGGCGAACATTACGTGCATCCGAAGCAAATTCAACAAATTTAGAGTCAAAACTTTTCCATGCCTCAGCATCTCTCGGATGCCTCAAGAAGTCATCCTTATTACTGTCCACAGCATGCCATTTCATATCATCAGATGTCTTACTACACATGAACAATCTTTCCAACCGAGGAATTAGAGGAAAATAACGAAGAAACTTTGTTGGTTGTTGTTTTTTCTTTTTAGTAATATCAAGTTGATGTCCAGTAGAAGAATTTTTCCACCTAGATGTGTCACATCGCTTGCTGTCATTCAAACTTTTATCAGGTCCCCAATATAGCATGCAATCATTTGGACATGCATCTATCTTCTTATAATTAAGGCCAAGTTTTTTTATAGTCTTTTTGGCCTCGTATAATGATTCTGGGATCTTTGCATGCTCAAAGGCATCATGCAACAACTCTATTATCATCGACAAGGCCTTGTCACTCATCCCACAAATGCACTTGATGTGATACAACTTTACTAAAAAAGATAGCTTTGAGTATTTTGAGCATCCTTCATATAATTCTTGTTCCCCATCTTTAAGCAAATCATAAAACTCTTTAGCTTTACCACTCGAACCTTCCTGTACATGCGGCATTCTTCCTTCACCTTCATTTATCGGATCATGCATTGTGGAATCTTCACTGGCATGTGGTCTAGGGAATATGAAAGCATCTTGTATCATGTCACGCATTGGATCTTCAGAAGATTTAGTATGTTGTGCATCGTGCCTATAACTAGAAGTCTCTCCTTCACCTCTCTCACCATGTAATAGCCAAACTGTATACCCCGATGAAAAGGGTCTTAACAACAAATGATCATACACCTCTTCTCTAGTCTGAAATAGTCTAAATCCACAACGAGAACAAGGACACTTTATCCTATTATCGGATGATGCATTAGCAAATGCAAAGTCCAAAAATTTCAATAATCCATCCATATATTCGGGAGAGTCTCGCGGCTTCAAAATCCAAGTTTTGTCCATATCTAATTCAATAGTAGATAATTAAATTAAAAGCACACTAAAGTGGGGGCTCAAATATAAACTAAGACATATAAGAACTTGAAAGTGTATAAGACATTTCACAAACAACACATAAGGCATAAAAAATCACAAGCACATGAACTCAAGTCAGAAAATCTACCAAATATGGAATGTTATTCAAAACCGGATAACCTCTTTAAACTCCAAAATCAGTTTTCTTTTCAAACAACTATGCCATTGCGTGCTCATGCTCTCTAGTATAGTCTTTGAGTTCTTCACGTCTCCCTTAACGATTAAGATTTATTCAATAGGGGCCCAGACATCTTTATTCAGTTACTACATACAACAGTAAATGCACTAAACTAGAGAGGTGAAACCTAATTTTTGTCAACAAAGTAAAGACATTATTCATCAAAAGTTACATTTTCCCTGACTGAACAACTGTGTGAACTTTGCTTTTAGTTGGGGATTCTATAGCAATTATTTCACTCAAATAAGTTAAATTGTTATGGTTTAAGTGAGCCAATTTAAGACTACAATATACAAGTATACATATGTGTACATATGTTCTACTTTGCGTCTTTGCCTGCACAATTTGTCATTTAAGTGAGTGTTTGAACCACGTAAAGAGCATATTGCCTATGCAATACAACTAATAGCTGCATCTACCTGGGAGAACATATGGTTTTATTTTGACAGAAACATATATCCGTTCTCAAAATATAATCAAACTTGTAAAGGTTACTTCAACTTCATCCAAGCCAGAAATTTATGGTTGCTTCTGAACTTTTTATCTAGTCCTCTATATGTTAGCTTAGTATTTTATGGACTAATAGAATATATAATCGATTCAGGATTTCATAGAAGCCACCAGAGAACCAGGTGTCACATTCCTGGTTGCCAAATTTGATGGCATCCTTGGACTAGGATTTAAGGAAATATCAGTTGGCAATGCTGTACCTGTTTGGTAATTCGTTATTATATTCTTATTTAGTAATTGCTTATGGTTTTTCTTGGACTCGAGTAGCATTTTCTTTTTCTACTAGAGATTTCATTCTTGCTCTGTTTGTTCTATATATTGTTTGATTTTTCCAATGAATTGGTGAAGAGGTGGGTAGGGTTAACTTACTATAGTACAAAAAATCTAGAAGAATGCCATAGAGCAAATCAATATCTTTGCAATACTCAGGTAATCTGTTGGCAGAGCATTGATTTTTATAATAATCCTAGTTTGTTGAACACAGCTGCATATGTATATTAAGATTGAAAAGATAATGTCTTTACCATTAATTCCTATTACGAGATAGTAAATAATGATGAAAAATGTACTGCTTTTGAAAACTACTACAGTATGTAAAAATCTTGCAATTGTAATATGTTTGAACAAAAAATGCTCAACTTTTTCATATCAGTATCTTATCTGAGACATGCATTGAAATGGCTTAAAAACCATTTGTCATGGTGACATATAATTCCTTTGTCTGCATATAATTCAGGTTGTAAGCACACATTTACTCTGCTTGTTCACATACAATTCCTGCAGCATTTGTTTTAATTTTTAACACAAGTCTGCCTTCCCATGTTCATATTCGAATAATATTATTCATTTTTTGAACTAGTAGTACATACTGCCCTTGCAAATAGTGATTTTGTTATGTTATGTACAGAATATTATCACACACATTTTGCAAGTATACATATGTGTACATATGTTCTACTTTGCGTCTTTGCCTGCACAATTTGTCATTTAAGAGAGTGTTTGAACCACGTAAAGAGCATATTGCCTATGCAATACAACTAATAGCTGCATCTACATAGAGAAAAATCAAAAATGACACATAATATCAAAAAGAGCTAGGAAGAGCAGATACGTTATGGGAAGAAGGAGCTTTTCGTCGCGTCGAGCAGGGAGGGTGTGGTGACTGACGAGAGAGGGCCGGAAAACCAAATTCGCGAGAGAACAGGGAGAGCTCCTCGCCGTCGCCGAGGGAGTGCTTGAGAGAGGGAGGGAAGGCGCGAGAGAACTGAGAGAAGCCGAGAGAGAACCAGAGAGAGCTCCTCGCGCAGCTAGGGTTCGGCGTTCCTGGTTCAACGATGAATTAGAAGAGGCGATGCGTGCGTGGGTTAGGAGAGGAGAGGAGATCGAAGTAATTAAGGGTTTTTTTATTAAGATCTGAGCCGTTGAATTGGGATGAAGATTTAGCTGTTGGATCGGTTCACTTTTGATCTGAGCCATCTGATTTAAGTGATAAGGAAGATATTGATCTTGAAACCGCCGCGAATCATTAAACCGCCGCGATTCAAAATTTAGCCGCCGCCAAATAATTTAATTTGCGACGGTTATTGTAAACCGCCAGAAAACACATTATATAGTGGCGGTTTAGCAAACCGCCGCTAAAAAATCGCCGCTAAGCATCACTTTTCTGGTAGTGTGTTTAAATCTACACTTAGCTGAAATTTTGTGTTAGATTCGAATTTGACAAAAAATTAATTTGAATTTGAATTTCAAAAATTGGCTTCCAGGTCTTGGCGAGGCACTAAGCCTTCTTTGGCCGTAGCCTTATGGGATCATCCACCCTTTCCTTGACAAAGCCTTTTAATGAAATTTCATTTTCAAAAAAAATTCTTTGAAAAATTTCTGGTCTAACTAGTTTGGGTTTTGGATCGGTAGCTTCGGCTAGTTCCACCAAATTGGCTTCCCTAACGTACTATCATCTCACCTCCACCCAATACTATGTTGTCAAGTTTCAGTTAAGTTTGTTTGGTCCTTAAACTAGCCTAAGTCTAAGCATGGCAAATTGCAGAAATTAAATAAACAATCAATCAAGCAATTGAATTCAAGAATAACAATTTTAACTAATAATGAATATAGTTTTCAGTTTGGCTCCCCCTGGACTAAAGCCACGGTGATGGTTAGGCAAGATGTGAATCTTGTCCCTGGGGATCCAATACTGATTTGATCCAGTCGGTTTGTTCAGGTATAGTTTAGGTACCCATGCCTGAATTTTACCTCTGGACTGATTCAGTACAGCTAAGTATGATCTTTGCCGGGATTTGGTTCTATAGCCCAATCCGGATCGATTTAGAACTGATTTCTATTTTCCAAGGATCATGTCAAGACCCTTGGAACCAGATGTAAATCGTTCTAACGCTGATCTAAGATCCTTAACCTGAGTTTTCAGGGAGGAGTTCTCCTTTTCAAGTTTTTCAACTTGAGTAGGAGTTCCTTCCTGAACCTTCTCGGTTAAAGGTTTAGAGTCAGCTCCCTCTTTCAGGAGTTTTACTTCCTATCGGAGGGACTCGACTCGGAGTTTGGCTTTTGCCAAATCTCGAGAAAGAAAAGAAATTAATTCACCTAATTGCGATCTATTAAAACCTGTTACCTTAATTTCTCCGTCTTCTATGAAGGTCAGCTCGCCGTCCTCCTGTTCTGTTTCTGATTCGGTTCTGACTTCTTCTGAGGCAGTCAGAGCTAGGAGGTTGGACTGGGGAGCCTCTTCTTCTTCTTCTGAGGAAGACTCGTCCCAGATTGCTTGGAGTGCCTTCTTTCTTCTCGTCCTTTTTGTCTCCTTTAGGTTAGGGCACTCTGACTTGTAGTGGCCCTTTTTCTTGCACTCGTAGCAGGTTACATTGGGCTTGTTTGCGGGTTCAGCTGGTTCGTCCTTTCTTCGGCCAATTTTCCGTTTGTTGGTTCGGTTTTTCAGCTCCTTGTAGTAGCTTCGAGCGAGCTGGACCAGCTTAGTTTGATCTCCATCTTCTTCTTCTGAGTCTAAGTCTGAGTTAGACTCAGGTTCGGGTTCAGGCTTCTTCTTTGTTGTCCTTCCAGTCTTACCTGCAAGAAAAGCAATACCTTTCTCGACCATATTGGTGTTAGTTTGTTCGTGCAGTTCTAGTTCGGAAAACAATTCATCTAATTTTATTTTTGAAAGATCCCTAGAGACCTTGTACGCATCTACCATAGATGCCCACAAGGTGTTTCTAGGGAAGGCGTTTAGAGCATACCTTATTAAGTCATGGTTTTCAACCTTGTGACCTATTGTGTGAAGACCGTTCATTAACTCTTGGATTCGTGCATGGAGTTGGGCTGCTGATTCGTTGTCGGCCATCTTGATGGTGTACAACTTGTTCAGGAGCAGATCCCTTTTGCTGATCCTAGTATCTGACGTTCCCTCGTGCAGCTCGATCAATTTTGCATAGAGCTCCTTCGCACTGTTGAAGGGGCCTACGCGATTCAGCTCTTCTTTCGTCAATCCGCATTGAAGAGTTTGAGTAGCTTTTGCGTCGGCTTCTATCTTGCGTTTTAGGGAGTTGTCCCATTCGGAGTAGCTTTGAGGAAGTCCATCAGCATTCTTGGGTATCTCCAGTCCGGACTGGATGATAATCCACATGTCCACCTGAGTTTTCAGGTGGACCTCCATACGACTTTTCCAGTAGGAAAAGTCTTCTCCACTGAAGAGTGGAGGTCTTGCGGTGCTAAATCCCTCTTGCATGGCCATCTGAAATAGAAAACTAAAAGAAAAATGAATTTTCCAAGACTAGGTCTTGGATTAGTAGTGCTGGATAAATTAAATAACGAGGGGTGTTGCACCAACCTCGCTTAACAAAAAAATCGAATAAAATATTTAACGAAAAATTCGTCAGAAAAAAAATAGAAAAATAAAAATCCGAAAAAAATTTCAAACTGGTGGTTGCACCAGGTTTGAACTTCCCCGCTCTGATACCACTTGTTGGATCGTGAAAACCGATAGAGTAAATATCATGGTAAATATCGGAAATCATTCGGACTTTCGTAAAGAGCAATTGCACAGCGGAAGTAAAATTAAACACAACACAAAGACACAGTCGATTTTACTTGGTTCGGAGCCTGTGTCGACTCCTACTCCAAGGCCCACGGTCGTTGACCGTTTACTTTGGGCAATTCTATATGAAGCACAATAATAGTTACAGAATTTAGTTACAAAGTAAGTGCACGAAAATAATAATAAAGAATTTGCTCTCTTCGTTACCGACGTCCGGAGTGTATTGACTTTTTCGGGGCAGCGGGACGTCGTTGGCTCGAGTTGGAGTGTTTCCGGAGCAAGGCACGAGCGTAGAAGAGCGTTGAGGCGTTGAGAGAATTGTTGTATGGAAGCCTTGGTCGAGGGTCCTTTATATAGGGCCTGGGGGCGCCCGGGACGTCGGGGGCGCCCCCCACGTGGCCTCTGATCCGCAGAGCTCTCGGTCGCGTCTGATCCTCTGGATCCGCTTTGACCGGGGCGCCCGGAGCGCTCGGGGCGCCCGCATTGACCGGTCAAAGCTTTATCTTCTCGGCTTCGCAAGGGCGAGCTTCGGCAGCTGGCAGTGGGGGCGCCCGCGACACGCGGGGCGCCCGCGACAGGCGGGGCGCCCGGAGCATCCGAGGCGCCCCGAATGTAGCTGTCGAGGCGCGTTGAGGTGTGTTTTCACTTCTTGCAGACTTGGGTTGACCTTGGGGGCGCCCGGATCATCCGGGGCGCCCTGCTCAGCTTCTGCCTCACTCCTTTGAGGCTCTCTGAGCTGCAGATACTCAGTCCTTCGATCCTGCATCCAGGGTTAGTCCAAATAGCAATTATATTATTATTTTATACAGCCTTAGCTGTCTTGGTTCTGACTTTGGTCTCCAAAATGGAGCCCTAGGTCGAACCGACGCCTACTGTTCCCTTGACGGGGAACGCGTCCTCACCTACTCCTCTCAGGAGAATTTACCTGATGCCAACCGTTCCTTTGGTTGGACTTTTGCCTGACAGTCCTTTGTCAGGTCTTGGATACCGAGCTGCCCTTCGCTCGGTGCCTAGCATTCCTTCGCTAGGGCTTCAGTCCCAGACTGTCCTTCGCCTGGCGCCTAGCAGTCCTTTGCTAGGGCTTTTGACTCTGGCATTCCTTCGCCAGTGCCTAGCGGTCCTTTGCTAGGGCTTATTTTCCTGGCATTCCTTCGCCAGTGCCTAGCAGTCCTTCGCTAGGGCTTTTCCTGCACACTAGATTAACTTGTTAGAAAACAAGAAAGACTTAACTTTTGACCTATGTTGCCATTATCAAAACATAGGTTTGACTTTGGTGCATTCTGCACCAACAGATTCCTCCTTCCTTCTCTTGGTTGAAAGTTAGCCTCTCCCACTTCTTTCTCCTTTAGACAAACCATCCTAGTGGCTAGCACCATGAAGTTAGTTCTTCTCTGAAATTGAGTTCGTGCTATGAACGAAGCATGTTCGTGTGGATACTACAAGAGGCACGACCACTCTGATCGTGCGGGCATCCGGTGAACCATAGTTGCTGTCGGGATTGCTAAGGGCAAGCAAAAAAGGTAACCACTCTAATCAAACGACATATGACTACATTCGCATGAATCACTAGGAAGGGCTCATTTTTTTCGCTATGCCATTTGATTATTTTTCGCATAAGATCCCTACACCCACTATTTCCAGTGTGGATCCAAAAATCATAGTAAGTCAGAGTATCCACTGGATCATTCTATATATTTCTACTACAAGCTTCTAGGGTATGAGAGTCAAGAGTGTACTTTGAAGTCACAATTGGAGTCTGCTGAGGTCACCACTCAGGGAGTCTGATCTGAGTAGTCTAGACCACAGAGAGGTGACCAGAAGAATTAGATTTCTTTCCGACAGAAGTAGGCAGTTCCTCCACTAGTATAGATTTATTGCATGCATAAACATGAGCATGCTCCCACATTCGTGGCATCACAGTATTTTGCAATGGGTACTTATCATCAAATATATCCAACATATTACCCTCGGCAATCAATCGCAACTTCTTCAATCTAGCCTTACACTGTTCAGGGATGCCACCACCAAGTCTTGAGATGGTGCAAAATTATGCAATCGCTTGGGAGGAAGAGCAATGGGCCGAGGGATCGATCTTTTGGGGCATGATTTCCATTTATTCATTTTTTGCATAAATACTAATAGATACTGGTAGTTCCCATTCATTCATATCACTGATATTTCTGAGTAAGATATGTAGGATACCTAAGCATAGATCGTAGCAATTAGCAATGTCTTTAGCCTCTAGAGAAATAATGGATATTAATCAGAAGGTTAAGGTTGCCCCTTGAATTTCGGTAGTTATACTCTTATAGTGGAATTACAGGTGTTGGAGATGGTGAAAGTCAATACCATCCTGAGTATGGACTGGTTGTGATTGCCAAGCGAGGGTAGTCACTTTCCCACACCCAAACCAGACCTCTTGGAGATTTGTTAGAACCAAGGATGATGGGATTTTATTTATTTCTGTGGTATAGGCTAAGAGGCTATTATCTCATAGTTGTTAGGGATATTTACTATCATTAATTAGGGAAGATGAGGGTAGTGCCCCAAAGCTCTCGGACATTCCTGTGGTTCAGGAATATCCAAATGTATTTCTAGAAGAGCTTCTTGAATTGCCTTCAAAGTGGCAAGTGGAGTTTACGATTAAGATGATTCCAGGTATAGCACTGATATCCAAGACTCAATATCGTATAGCACCGGAAGAGTTGCAGAGTTGAAGATACAGTTACAGAAGTTACTAGATAGTGGTTTTGTTCATCCTAGTATTTCTCCGTGGGGAGCCCCGGTACTTTTTGTGAAAAAGAAGGATGGATCATTAAGGTTATGCATTAACTACCTACATTTGAATGTAGTAACTATTAAGAACAAATATCCCATATCTCGGATAGAGAATTTATTTGATCAGCTCAAGAATACTTTCGTGTACTCTAAGATTGATTTACAAAATGGTTATCATTAGTATAGAATCAGGGATACGGATATTCAAAAAAATGGAATTTTGTACTCGCTATGAACATTATGAGTTTTTGGTAATGTCATTTGAGCTTACCAATACTCCAAAGGTTTTCATGGATTTGATGAAAAGGGCATTCTTGGAAAATTTGGATTAGTTTGTCATAGTATTCATCGATGATATTCTGATATATTCCTGTTTAAAGGAGGAACATGAATGACATCTTCGCATAGTTCTGGAGACTCTCTGATAGGAGCATCTGTATGTGAAGTTCAATAAGTTTGTGTTCTAGATTTCTTCTATTGGTTTCCTCGATCATGTGGTATCTAGCAGAGGAATATCAATGGATCCTTAGAAGATAGAGGTTGTTACCAGCTGAGAGCAGCCGAAGTCAGTATAGGATGTATGTAGCTTATTGGGTTTGGCTAGATTATACCGTCGTTTCATTGAAGGTTTCTCCAACATTGCCATGCCATTAACTCGATTGACTAGAAAGGGCATGAAGTTTTCCTGGACAGAGGCTTGTGAAGCTAGTTTTCAAGAGCTTAATCGAAGGTTGTTTTTGCACCTGTTTTGGTATTACTCTTGGGTGAAGATGGATTTGTACTCTTCACCAATGTATCATATCAAGGACTAAGTGCAGTTCTAATGCAACATGAGTGGGTGATTTCATATTGTTCTCGTCAACTGAAAGATCATGGGAAGAACTATTCTGTTCATGACTTAGAGTTGGTCACCATTATTTCTACGCTGAAAATATTGAGGCATTATATGTATGGTATCACATTCAAGATCTTTATGGATCATAAAAGCCTTAAGTACATGTTTACTCAAAGGAATCGAACCTTATGTTAGTGATGGAAGCACCAGATCGAACATGGTATTGATAGTGGTAAAGGGTTCAAAGTTAAGCTTATATTATGATCTAATGGATTTGCTAAGTTTGCAGGAAAGTCCTAGTTTACCTAGGCATGAAGTCTTGACCTGCAAGATTGAGCATGAAATCCTGGTCAAGGACTGGAACGAAGTCCTAGTCGAGGAATTAGGCATGAAGTCATGGTCGAGAACTGGGCACGAAGACCTGATACTAAAGATCGGACAGAAGACTTATCTGAGCGATGACTACGGACAAAATTAGGGACGGGTCGAGGTACAGATGTCTCAAGATCAGGGAGTCTCGAAGGCCGAGCAAAAATCCAACCAGAAGAGCCAGTTGGCAAAAGATAACTTCTCCAGAGTAAAGTAGGTGAGGATGCGTTCCCCAAAAGAGGAATAGTAGGTGTCGGTTCGATATAGGATTTCATTTGAAATCCAATGTCAGAACCAAACAAATCGAGCTGTCAATCATGCATTTATTATATATATTATTATGTTGCTGGACTAACCTTGATTGCAGGCTAAAAAGATCAACTTGCTGCGATCAGGGGCGCCTGAGAGGACTCAAGCCCCCATGAGCCAAGCGAGAGGTCTCAGGCGCCTGAGAAGCCAAGCACCTGAGAGGACTCAGGTGCCCCAGAGTTGTTTCTCAGCGTTGGCGAATGCTGAGTTGGCAGTCGCTGGTTGGAGGTGCCACATCAGCTCCCAGCCGCCCGAGAAGGGATAGATTTTGGTCTAGTTAACGGATAACGACGTGGCTAATCATCGACGTGAAGGGCACCCCTATAGCCTCTCGAGCGCCCGAGTAGCAGTATAAAAGGGGTTTCGCCCCCTTGCTTCAAAACATCAATTCAAGCACTTGAAAACTCTATGATAAAGCTTCCGTGCTCAAGTTATTTGCGCCAAAGAAGTTTGAAGATCGACGACAGTCACTTCTACAACGAAAAGATCATTTCTTCTTTTAAAGTGTCGTTGGTATAATTTTCATTTCATTTCTGTACTTAATTCATTATACTTGTACCTCATTTTATGAATTATAGTATTGCTCAACGAAAATGATCAATGACCGTGAGCCTTAGAGTAGGAGTCATCACAGACTTCGAACCAAGTAAAAACAAACTGTGTTAGTAGTATTTTAACTTGTGAGTTTCTTTATTTCCGCTGTGCTTACTCTGGATTCATTTTCATAAATACGAAATCGCCAAAAGGGTTATGCAAATTGAAGATGAAGACCTTTAGAGCATTCTGTGAGCGATCATGTATTTCTGTGATTTTCACCCACTAAAAGGGTGAAGAGATTTGGTCTGAGGGGTAAGTCAGTTCCACGCTATGTTGGTCCATTCTAGATTTTGAAGAGGATATGTGAGTTAGCCTATTGATTGGCACTACCACTGTCACTTATGTTGGGGTTGCAAGGTTGCAAACATAGTCCCATATCAAAAACACATGGGAAAGATCATAGGCTTATAAGGAAAAAAGATATCTCCATTGGTATGAGGTCTTTTGGGAGGGCCCAAGAGCAAAACCATGAGGGCTTAAGCCCAAAGTGGACAATATCATACCATTGTGAAGATATCTAAATTTCTTTCGGTCCTAACAATTGGTATCAGAGTCAGGTCGCTCTTCACCGGACTAACCATCGAAAGAAGCATGAGCTAGAGCCATAATCCAGATCTAACCATGTGGGTTAAGCCTTGAATAAAGGATGTGTGGGCTTCCGTGTCTTGATCAAGAGGACCAAACATCAGGCAGTGAAGTCCTAGTTGCGGCTAGGTGGTGAAGTCCTAGTAGGTCGAGTGGACCGAGGGGCAGAAAGTCGTGGTGGGTTGAGAATCGGACATCAAACGGAAAGGGTTTCCGCTTGAGGGGGGTTTATGGTCCTTTGTTTGAGGGGGGATTGTTGGGGTTGCAAGGTTGCAAACATAGTCCCACATCCAAAACACATGGGAAAGATCATAGGTTTATAAGGAAAAAAGATATCTCCATTGGTATGAGGTCTTTTGGGAGAGCCCAAAAGAAAAACCATGAGGGCTTAGGCCCAAAGTGGACAATATCATACCATTGTTGAGATATCTAAATTCCTTTCAGTCCTAACAACTACTGGGATGCATGATGTATTCCACGTCTCTATGTTGAGAAAGTATGCGGCAGACTCTACTTATATTCTGAAGGATGTGTCAATCTCACTTTAACCTGATGCAACCAATGAGGAGGTACTAATACGGATTCTGGGTCACAAAGAGCGTCAGTTGCAGAATAAAATAATTTGACTGGTCAAGGTCGGATGGCAGTATCACTCAGATGAAGAAGAGACATGGGAGCTAGAGGATAGCATTAAAGCTCATTACCCTCATCTGTTTACTTGAGATGTGTATAGTTTCTTTTCAGAGTTAGTACTATATGATAAATTGTTAGTTACTTATCACACTTAAGAACGAAATTATGGGAAAGATTAGTAGGTTGCCTACCCTTAGATCACAACGTCTATCAGTGTTTCTGCCATCCGGTAAGGTATTGGATATCACGCAAGAAGTCAAGGCATGTCCATTGGATTTCGGCGATTATACTCTCATCGTGGATCTGTCGGATCTCGAGATGGTAGAATTTGATATTATTCTGGGTATGGACTCCTTGGTGACTTTTCATGTCACAATTGATTGTCAAGTGAGGGTGGTCATGTTTCGGCCTCTGAACCAACCTTCGTGGGAATTCATTGGCACCAAAGATGACGGGATTTCTATTATCTCTGCACTTCAAGCCCAGAAGCTTATGTCACACGAATGTCAGGGTTTTCTTTTGTCATTGATCAGCACTGATGACAGCAGTAGCCCTCAGCTCTCGGATGTTCTAGTAGTCCAAGAATTTTCAGACGTTTTTCCAGAGGAGCTTTCGGGATTGCCTCCCAGAAGGCAAGTCGAGTTTATGATTGAGTTGATTCCGGGGACTGCGCCGGCATCAAAGGCTCTGTATCGTATGACATTTAAGTAGTTGGATGAGCTAAACGTCTAGCTTCAAGAGTTGCTTGACAGGGGATTCATTCGTCCTAGCATATCTCCATGGGGTTCGCCAGTCTTATTCGTAAAGAAGAAGGATGGTTCTATGAGATTATGCATTGATTATAGACAGTTGAATGTGGTGACCATCAAGAACAAATATCCCCTGCCTCGTGTTGAAGACTTGTTTGATCAGCTAAAGGATACCTTAGTGTATTCCAAGGTTGATTTGCCGTCAGGATATCACCAGTTGAGGATCAGAGATTCAAATATCCAGAAGATAACTTTCCGCACCCGGTACAGACATTATGAGTTTTTGGTAATGCCATTTGGGCTTACCAATGCTCCTGCAATGTTTATGGATTTGATGAATCGGGTCTTTATGGAGTATTTAGATCAGTTTGTTATTATTTTCATCGACGACATCCTGATTACTCCCGTTCCGAGGAGGAACATGTGCACCATCTTCGCATCGTTCTGGAGACGCTCCAGCGGGAGCAGTTGTATGCGAAGTTCAGCAAATGTGCTTTCTGGTTGTCTTCTGTGGGTTTTCTCGGACACGTTGTTTCCATTAGAGGTATCTCTGTAGATCCCCAGAAGATCAAGGCTGTCACCAGTTGGGAGCAGCCGAAGTTAGTTCAGGAGGTGCGCAGTTTTCTCGGATTGGCTGGTTATTATTGACGATTTGTTAAAGGTTTTTCCAGCATTGCTTCATCATTGACACGTCTAACCAGAAAAGACGTGAAATTTATATGGACAGAGGCTTGCGAGACCAGTTTTCAGGAGCTCAAGAGGCAATTGATGTTTGCGCCTGTCTTGGTGTTACCTTCAGGCAAGGATGGTTTCGTACTCTACACTGACACATCACATCAGGGTTTGGGCGAAGTTTTGATGCAGCATGGACGGGTAGTCTCTTATGCTTCTCGTCATCTGAAGGAGCATGAGAAGAACTATCCAGTTCACGACTTAGAGCTTGCAGCCATTATTTTTTCCCTGAAGATATGGAGACACCATCTATACGACATCAAGTTTGAGATTTTCACAGATCACAAGTGCCTTAAGTATTTATTCACTCAGAAGGAGCAGAATCTTTGTCAGAGGCGATGGATGGAATTTTTGAAGGATTATAACTGTACTATTAGCTACCATCCAAGGAAAGCTAATGTAGTTGCAGATGCACAAAGCAGAAAATCCCGGAGTGTTCTGGCTTGTCACCGGGTTATGGTCACAGACTTAGTTCAGAGCTTCTCAGAGTTGGGACTAGAGGAGCAGTGTTAGATAGATAAAGGGTTGTTGGTGACTATGGTTACTCAGTCTTCAATCAGGACGAGGATCAGAGAGGCTCAAGCTAGTGATCAGCATCTGCAGTTCCTATGCAGCCGGATAGCCTTAGAGCAGCAGACTGACTTTACACGTGATGACGAGGGTATTCTATATTTCCAGGGAGATTGTGCGTACCTAAGTCACATCCGATCATGGATGAGTTGCTTCAGGAGGCTCATCAATCTCAGTTTGCTATACATCCTGGCGAACTCGTATGTACCGAGATTTGAGACGTTCCTACTAGTGGAACGGTATGAAAAAAGACATCACGAATTTTGTAGCTAGATGTCTGGTGTGCCATCAGGTGAAGGTCGAGCATCAAAGACCTGCTGGATTACTGTAGAAGATCCCTATTCCTGAGTGGAAATGAGAGCACATCACTATGGATTTCGTTGTGGGATTACCGAGGTCTCGTAGAACACACGATACGATTTGGGTGATCATTGATCGATTAACTAATCCGCACATTTCTTGGGGATTCAGAGGATAGATTCACTGGATAAGATGGCAGAGTTGTACTGTCGTGAGATTATCAGACTACACGGTGTCCCTCTGAGCATCATATCAGACAGAGACCTGCGTTTCACTTCGCGATTTTGGTAGAGTTTACAGCAGGCTATGGGTACCGAGCTTCGATTCAGTACAGCCTTTCATCCGCAGGCGGATGAACAGTCAGAGCATACCATTCAAACGCTAGAGGGTTTGTTGAGATCCTACGTTATGGACTTTAGAGGCAACTGGGAAGATCACCTGCACTTGGTTGAGTTTGCATATAATAATAGCTATCATTCGGATATTCAGATGGCACCCTTCGAGGCGTTGTATGGTAGGGCTTGCAGGACACCCACCCTCTGGGAGGAGGTTGGGGAACCTCTGTTGCTAGGGCCTCAGAGTATTCAGCGTGATGCAGAGCTAGTTCGTACTATCAGACGCAGGCTGTCAGAGGCTCAGGATTGTTAGAAGAGTTATGCAAATCGGAGACGCGGACCCTTGGAGTTCTCCGTAAGCAATCACGTATTCTTACGAGTATCACCCACGAAAGGGGTGAAGCAGTTTAGGTTGCGAGGTAAGCTAGCTCCATGCTACATTGGATCGTTTCAGATTTTGGAGGGATTTGGGGTTATGTCTGGCATTCATCTCCGTAAGTTCCATATCCAAGTCTTTATTATAAACTAATTTATAATAAAAATAATTCTTCTTCTCTTAAATTATGGAATAAATTTTATAAGAAATTTATAAACTTTCTTATTATGGATAAATCAATTCATAATTGATTTTATAAAATTAAATAAACCAATTCATGGATTATTTTAATCTTCCATAAAAGAATAAATTTCTATAAATTTATTTATATAAATTTCTTTATACAAATTTATTTATCCATAATTTATAAAATAAATCGCGCTAGATTATTTTATTAATTAAACCAAAATAAACTTGGTTTATTCTCCTTTATTGGCCGGCCACCCAAGAGGGTTAACACCCTCTTTGGCCGGCCCAAACGACCCGAACCGTCGCGAATTAAACTCATTTAATTCGCCCAAAAAGCTTCAAAAGACTTAGCCATTTTAGCTTCCATTGCGCCTCTGACCAACTCAGATTCGACTTATTTCTCTTGATCGAAAAATCCAATTTCAACTCGTTTTAAATCCCTCGGATTACTCGTATTGCGTGTAACTAAATAGGCTTTCGATTTATGTTGGCCGTCTATAATTAACCATTAATTATAGAACGATCATGAGTGGCACTAGTAGTACATCATGATCCCCAATTAATCGAAAGATCAACGGTTTGACCCAGAAGAAATTATTCTGAAACCCTTCAGCAGCTCTAATGAATCGTGCCTCATTCCCTTCACCACCTTATACCCACTTGGTTCAGGACACGGTCTATGGTGTCAGTCCCCACTAGGCTGACTACGTCACACCTAGCCCAAGTAGTGTCTTCCTCGTCCTTTGGATTTCTAATTACTCTCATGTATTTAAGAGACTCGCACTCTTAACATGATATGCTCTGGCCAGAGGCTTTGAGTAACAATCCGACGATAGGCCTGGGTATACATCTCCTCGCAAGGAGTGGTGAATCCTTTGTAGCCTGTTCAAACATCTTCGGGCACTTCGGCTTATACCCAATCATCCTGGGTCCACACCTCCTTGGAGATGCTTGCTTAAGATGTCAAAGTATAAGTCTCCATGACCAAGATGACTTGAACACCGCAAGTCAAAGGAACATCGCACTTAAGCCGCAGTAAGATCTTCATTGACATATCTACATGTAGATTCCATATGAAGTCTTACAGCTAGTCACTCCAATGAACAGTTCCCTTAACTAGCATCCATGTTTATCTCCGGACATCCAATGTCACCAGCCAGTGAGAATCAGCTGATTAGAGAATAACCATGCTAGTCTCAACAGAATTGATAGTGTCCGTTTTATCAATTCATCGACTAGGGATAATTCAATACTTCACAATGACATTAGAGATAATCACTAGTTGTGATCCCATCACAAATTCTCTTATGCTGTGAGTTGTATTGCGGACATTCAGTAGATGAGTTCAAGATCCCAATCAAATACACAAAACATGTATACTCAAATAGTGAATTATCATTTATTAAAATAAATGTTTACATCATAAGGCGATTGCCTTAGGACACTTCTCTCATATCACTAACATCACCCACGAAAGGGGTGAAGCAGTTTAGGTTGCGAGGTAAGCTAGCTCCATGCTACATTGGATCGTTTCAGATTTTGGAGTGGATTGGAGCGGTAGCTTATCGTCTGGCATTACCACCGTCTCTCGCTAGAGTTCACGATGTGTTTCATGTTTCCATGTTGAGGAAATATGTACCAGATCCTACACATGTGTTATCGGAGGTGCCGGTCACACTTCAATCAGATGCGACCTACGAGGAGGTACCTATGCGGATTCTGAACCGCAAAGAGCATCGGTTGAGAAACAAGACAGTTCGGTTAGTCAAAGTTGGTTGGTAGTACCATTCTGATGAGGAAGCTACTTGGGAGCTTGAGGATACGATCAGAGCTCGCTACCCTCATCTATTTACTTGAGGTGCGTATGGTTAGTTTTTATTTAGTATTTATATTATATTTGAGGTGTTGATGCCTATTGTGGTTGACTAGTACCTGTTGTGGTTGACTAGTATTTGTTGTAGTTTGCTAGTGAAATTTGGGGACCAAATTTTTGTTAGTAGGGGAGAATGTCAAATATCAAAATTTAAGGGGTTTAATGGAAAATTTAAAACATAAGGGCCTAGTTGGGATTAGACAAACTAGGAGGGTTATTTTGTAAAAAGCCAAAATTTATTTATAAAACTCCTCCCAGAAATTAGTTTTTCCCTTCACCCCGTTTCTTTTCCCTGACGCCGACCCCCACTTGGTTTCTGCCCGACGTCGCAACCAACAACGCCGACTGCCGCCGCCGCCGCGCCGCCCGTTGCCGAGATTTCCTCTCTTCTTCTTCTACTTCTTCGTCTGCTTTGACTCACCCAAAAGAGGCACGCGATGGGGTCGTCTCCTGAACGCGCCGCCACCCTCACACAAGCAGGCGACGCTCCTCGCACAAACCCTAGGTGGCAGCCCCTCTCCCTTGCGCAACAGCCCAAGGCCGCCAGTCCTCTCCACCTTGCCGGTTCGAAACCAGCCGCGCCGACCAACCATCAAGTAAAGGATTTAATTAGGGTTGAATTCCTTGTAGTGGATGAGTACAGTTTTGGGTTGAGTTATGGTATAGCAATATGGAATTGGTGCTGTGGTGGATTAGTTGTTTCTGTTGGGTTTTGTTTCTTCCAAACCTAAGGTGTTCTATAGCAAAACTATTTCATGTATGGTGGTTAGAGTTCTATTTTGGTAGTGGAAGCTTTGAGTGGATTTAAAGGAAGTTGGTGTCGTGAGGTTTCTCTGTTTTTGATTCT
The DNA here is from genome assembly GCA_024364735.1 of Boesenbergia rotunda. NCBI lineage: Eukaryota > Viridiplantae > Streptophyta > Magnoliopsida > Zingiberales > Zingiberaceae > Boesenbergia > Boesenbergia rotunda. The sequence continues at coordinate 58,633 of JAGFNQ010004287.1, forward strand.
CTAATGTTGCTGCGAATTGGGATTGGTGAGGCCCGAACCGAAGTTTTGTCACAACATTCCTATGATTTTCGACAAAGAAGTTCTTCTTTGAGTTTCAAGGGTTGATCACAGTGGATTAGGATTTCCATTACACTGAGATTAAGGTTGTATTAGCTCAAACTTGTTCTTGTGATTGTCGATCACATAAGCATGCTAATAGTTCACTGTTGATTGAATAAATTTGGGCAAAGGTTGTTATTAAGTTGGCATTTAGATGTGTAAACCACTTAATGTTTGGTGTTGCCATGAATGAGGTCCCAAATTATGAGGATTTATAGAATGCATGTTGTAATTAGGATATATCCTAATCAGGTTTCGTAGTTTATTTGGTTAATTTATTTAATTTTATAAATAGCTAAATTTAGTCCTTGACACATGACCTTGACTTTGGACTCACACGGTTGATCGTGAAGAAGTTATTTCGGGTACATTCTACATAAAAGATGGATACTTCTCTTTTGTACTCTAGTAGTTCTTTTATCATAATGCATGACTTGTTATATCTAAATAGGTCTGCTTGACCTTGTTCCTTGTTGTTGTTTTTTTAAATCGCCTGTTGTTACCTTTCTTGTTTGACCTTCGAGTTTAAATCGAAAATTTATATTCGTACAGTCTCTCTTTGATTTTCTATTTTGTAAAGTACCGCTCGTACGCGTGTACTCAGTTGTTCATTAAACACCACTAGGATGGTTGCATTAGAGACACCTTACCTAGTAGTTTAGTTGCATATTCGTTGGTTTTCTGGTTAATTCCTGGTTTGTTGCTTTTGTAGTTGCATCATTGTTATTCGGTTGTTCGTTGTTATTCGATTGTTTATGCATTTGTATCATGCACCATATTTGCACCGTTACATACTGATGACTGTTGGGCTTCCATATGGTTAAACCGTCATCAGTCATTTAGTTGCTTTGTTACTCAACCACTTGTTGTGGTAGTTGCTAGAGGTGGAGCAACCGTCCTATTACGCCACACTCGACCACTCATGTACAGTGGATGTTGGAGTTGTAGGCAAATAGTTGACACTCTTACCATTGTTTCCGAGGGATATCAGAGCAGTTGATAGCTCCCCCTATATATTAGGGTTTTGGAGTAGTTGTCTCCCTAGCATCATGTCCACTCAACCACATATATCTATGGTATTCGTTGGAATGCGTACAGTTGTCACAGCCCTACCCACTCGGCCACACAGATGTGATATGTTGGCGGCTCGACTGACGTTAGGGGTGACACATGCCATTGCATCTATTGCATTTTCTTGTATTTGTTGCATTTATATGAGCTTATGGTTGTTGCATTTGGTTGACATGCATATTGGTAGATACTATGATATCCTGTATATTTTACGTTGTGTTATATGTGCTTTGGTGTCCTCTATTTCTTAGAGACTATACTCTGTTGAATTCTGTTATTTCTTATATCTTTATGATGTCATGCTTTTGTCTATTCATATACCCGCTGAGTCCGTCCGGACTTACCACCCTTACTTTTATTTTTGTTTCAGGTAGCAGGTAGTTGCATGACTTGGAGCCAAGAGAGGATCCAGTTGTCAGTCCCACGATGTCGAGTTTGTTCCGTATTTGGTTTACTATCGCAGTACTTTTTTCTGCATTTTCGTTATTTTTCGCATTTACTTCATAGACTGGATATGTTTTTATTAGTCTGATATTCTCGTAGTAGATATATGTTTATTTTGAGACTCATATTGGAATTTTTCTTTGTATTCGGACTTTCTTTTAGCTTTATTTCTGCTAAAAGACATTAAAGGTTTTGCGATATTTAAGTTTTAGTTATGGTTATCATTAATATTGATATAAACTGCGTGGTTATGGATTTGCTTACTATGTTGATGTCAGCCGTGTGTGGCTGAGCTATATGTATTGAGGAGATTATGTATTATTGTCCCAACTTGTCCGCTGTATATGGAAAATGATGTCCGATTTTCGAGTAAGCATGTGTCTCTGGGGGTGTGACATCATATTCAATCCATTTGACCTACCAAGGATTGCTCAATATCTAAATTCTCTGACTTATCAGATCTTCTTTGCTAGATATCCAATCTTCTTGCCCTACTAGGTTTTTTGATGAGCCATCAAAGCTTTCTTGCTTGATATCCGATCTACCTAATCTATTAGGATTTATTTTATTAAGTTACCTACATTTGCAAATTTAGCATAAAAATCAAATCACATAATATCTAACTTTAAGTACTTTATCATATATCAAAATCTTTGGTTTGATCATCTAGTGCTTCCGGACTAATAGACTCCTTAATCGACTAAACTCTTCAATTGATTGGATTCAATTTCCATCAATTAAAATTTGACTGTGATCATCTTAATGATTGAATCTCACATTTAAATTGGAATCTATACTCTCCCAATAGTACATTCTCGTAACTCTCACAGCTCCAGCTACGACGTATTTTGTAAGAATTTTTCCTCCAAATGGGGCGCGAACCCTGGGACGCTGGGCTTCTAGACTGCCCACCGCGAGCACTTCCCGATTTACCCTGGTGACCGGTGGAAAACTTCCGTGGGGCCGGGCCGGTCACCCCAGGTTCAATTTGTCTGCTGCCTGGTTCATCATTTGTTTTCGTAACTCTCACACCTAACATTAGAACTTACCTTCGACAACTTATTCCTTGGATGCATCTGAGCATTCAATTCACTCCATGTAGCCATCTTTCATACTCCACCTACATAGCTCACTTTCTCTCTAGGTGTTGTCAATGTTGTCTCAATGTTCCTTGTCATATAGTCCCTCATATGTTCTTCTCTACTACAGACTTTGAGTCATCGAGTTGCCAAATTATCAGTGTCAAATAATGGTCTAGAGTTACTCTAATACTACCTCATTCTTCTCATTCAGTAGTCCATCGATTGTCTCAAGTAATATTTTTCAATTTTTAGGGACCTCTAAGCTACTAATGTGTCACTTTAGCCACACTAAGTTATCATACATACCACTTGATGACCTTGTTGAGTTGCCTTGTCCTAAAAAGTGAAGGTATATTCTTTTATTGTTCCTCACCCAAGTCCCTCCTTTTCAAAATATTCACCTCCCACCTTCACATCCCCCCTCACCATTTATAATAATTAAGTTTCATCATAGACTTAATTAAATTGTGAAAATACAAAGACAAAGTTGATATTAATATATTATATAACTTTTAAAATTATATTCTAGTTTTATAAGATTTATTTTTAAATTTTTAAATATTTTAATTAATTTATAATTATAATTTAATTTCTTAAAAGTGGCGGTGATGATTAAGGATATTTTATTCAGTGAAGTCTCGGTGAAATAATAGCAGATGAATTATTTTAAGGCTTGTTATGATCTGAGAAATTTCATCATGATTATGCAGTGATAGAATCTCCATCCCAACAAATAGGGATGATGTTGAAATTTTCTCCTCAGTTCCTTCTCGTGACATAGTTGATTCTTATAGAGAATAACACACATTATAGGTAGTGTAGTAATAAGCATGAAGAATATAAAGATTTCATCATAATTTCATATTTTGTCACTTAGTTTGCATGTATAGATTTTATTTTGATCCTATTTTTCGCTTCATTTATATGCTTTTCTAGTCTTGGATATTGTTCTTATATATTTTTGATGGCAGGAATGCGAATGGAAGTAAAATCAGAGTTGAAAAATAAGAGGGAAAGCTCCACAGTCGGACACAAGCGCTCGTGGCCAAAGGCATAGGTCATGGCCAGCTCCACACGATAGCCCGTTCCCCACTCTCCACAGCGAACACAAGTCGTGTCTGCCCCTGTGCAGAAGCTTTAGAGCTCGACACGGACCATATCGAGCATCCGTTTCCATCCCTATATAAGGGGATCCACCCGTTAAGGTCAGGGGGTTCAATTGAGGGTCGTCCAAGAACCCCAAGGCGACTAGAGGAGGCATCACGAAGGTATTTATGCAACAAGGGAGTATTGGGAGCAGCTAGGAAGACAATTCGATGAGTTATCCTATGCTTTTCTTCTCTTTTCTCTATTTTTCTATATTTGTATTATATTTGTAAATATTTGATGATATTTGTGAATTGTACCCCATGTTTATGGGGTAATTGCTCGATTTTAGGACTAGGAAGTAACTTCTTTGCTATGTAAATAATTTTCTGTCGATTGATTGCATGCTTAATTTCCTTATTTCTGTAATATATCAAATTGTGTTCCGGATCTACTACGTTCACATGATCTCGATGCCAAAAATATGAGAATTGCATCCCATGAGATTTTGGAGATGAACCGAAAGGAGAACTCTATCCTTCGATCCATAGGTAACCGAGACGCGGAGCGTTGAACACGAAACTAACTGTGAGGAAACTTAGACCGTCATAGAGTCTAATTGATCAAACCTAATTCATTGTCACATAATAGGAAAAGGGGTAATTAGGAGTCATGGGATCTCGTGACAAAGTCCTCTCTAGGTTACGATCCCTAGTTGTAATTCTTCCAAAATAGACGATGATTAAGGTTGATATGTCAGTGTAGTATCAAAAATTCACATCAGTTACATAGGATGATCTACCTACACAAGGAAATATTGAGAACAAGGTTTCAAACTTAGATCGAGTATTTGCTAGAATAGATGTGAAATCGAAATCCTAGGATTTTTTTTTCTTTGACTGATTTCTCTGTCCTACCCCTGTCTTCTCACTGATATTTCTGCATTTCCGTTTGCCCACTCTACTGCCTTTCTCTAATTTCTCTTTGAGATCACACTCTAACTCTTGTATGTGATCTGACTACCTTCTTACTTTGGGCATGCCTTGCCTTCCTGTGGTTATCTCTCTGATTTCTCTCTTTTTGATAATGCAATGCCTTCCTCTTGCGATCTTGTTACCTTTTTGACCTCTTTCTATTTCACTAGGTTGCCTAGTATTGGACACCCAAAATCACTGATTTGGTCAAGACAATCAAGTTTGACTAGTAAATTGGTACTTATTCACCAATTTATATGGATTCGATATCTTTATTACTTGACGACACTACCGTGCACTTCCTATGGAGAATCACATGCATCATAGGTAGTGTAGTCAAATGGGACAATATGTGGCAGAGCGGGTAGACCCGCCAAAATAGTGTCATATGGCAGGGTGGGAAGGGTTGGCCCACCATCCTGGTGGATTGAGAAATCTCCAACCCAACCCAACCCAAGACGGATTGTGGGTTAGGCGGACCAGCCCACTAGCTCGCTAAAAATAAAAAATTAAAGAAAAGGTTGAAATTTTTAAGTTTAGATTATGGATTAGGTGAGTCAAGCTCACGAGTTATGAAAATTTTAAGGTTTAGAATTTCCACTTTAGTTTTAAATTTTAGAAAAATTATTTTTTCTCAATCGGTTGTCCAATAATCCAAGCCTACCATGGGTGCGAGCCTAGGCGGGTCATCCTGCTTGGACTTAGCTTAATACTTGTTGATAAAATTTAATCCAACCTATTTAAATTATTTAGTGGGGTGGGTCAATCCAATGAACCCATAAAAATTGACGACACTAATCATAGGTCTCCTAGGGAGTTATCCAATAAGATCCCTCTGATGCTTGAGTCATCATAGAGCCCCAAATAATATAAAATGAAGAAATGATAGAGTAAAACAGAGTAAAGTTGATGGCATGAAATAGGATAATGATAACGTTGCCTCCCTTAGAGCTTCTTCTCATCTTATCTTACATATAGGAGTGAGTAAAAATTCAGTTAAATCGAGCAAATCGACCGAACCGATCAAATTTTAAAATTTAGTTCGATTTATTCAGAATTTCTATTTTTTTCTAAAAAAAGATTAATTCAGTTTAGGTTCAATTTTAAAATTTCTTATTCAGTTAAATCGAATAAAGCAAAATTGGAATTTTTAAATCCTAATTTTTAAACCAAAATCGAATTTTTTAAAAAAATTGGAATGATTTTCTAAAAATTCATTAGACCCTAATTAAAAAAATCAGTTAATTCAGTTTTTGACCAAATTAATTGATATTTTATTGATTTGGTTTGGTTTGTTTAGTTTTTATTGAAAAATTTAGTCGGTTCATTTGTTAGTTTGGAAAACAAATTGGTTTGATTTGATTCGATTAATTCGATTCAGTTTTAACCAAATACTACCTCTTATATAGGGATATAGAGAAGTCCAAATGACACACCCACTTAAAGAGTACCATTATAATCATTGTGTCCCTTCATGTTAGTAACTATTGCATCCCTTCGCATGCCAAGAGGTTAAGAAGTAGAGAAGTCGGGAAGTTGGCAACTCGAGAATTTGGAAACTTGGGAGGTCAGATTGATTTGCGTAGGTTGGATTGGCTCAGTAGTTCAGATCGGTTTTGTCGGTCGATTCAACTCGAGTGGTTGTGGATTGAGGATATTTGTGTTGACTGAGTTTTAGATGTGGAAGCCCCCATCCCTAACAGAGGAAATTAATTGTTGTAGACGACTCTGTCTCTGATAGAGGAATGTATGTTGTAGACGACCTCGTTCCTGAGAAAGGAAAATAGTTGTAGACAACCTCGTCCTTGACGTAGGAAAGTTTGTTGTAGATGAATTTGTCTATGATAGAGGAAAGTATTTGTAGGCAACTCTATCCTTGATAGAGAAAAATTGATTGTAGGCAACTCTATTCCTGACATAGGAAAGTTTTTGTAGATAACTCCATCCTGAATAGAGGAAAATTCATTTAAGATCTATGCCAATTAGAGATGAATTTGCTAGCAAATTAATAGTCTATTTATAAAATATAATATTTAAAAAGAAATATGAGATAGAATTTGAAATGAATTTAGGTGAAAATACGAATAATTTTTTATAAACAAAATTAATACGACTTGAAATAAAATTTCAAACACTATAATTACTATCAAAATTTCATTTAAATTTAATGAAAATTTGAGATGGAAAAAAAATCTATTTCAAATTTATATAATTAGAGACAGATTTGTTAGGCGAAAATAAAATCCATTTAAGATTTTATATAAATTAGAGAAGGATACGCTACATAATTAGTAGTCCATTTATAAAATATAATATTTTTAAAATGAATTTGAGATGAAACATCAAATATATTTTTATAAAAAAAATACGGATTATAAATAAATAGAATTTGAAATCATATAATTTCTATCAAAAATATTAGTTTAAAATTTAAAGAAAAATAGGGATGGAAACAAATCCATTTCAAATTTATGAGTCAGGGAGATAGATTTAATTAGGACTGTAATCGAATCGAGCCGAGCCGAATATCTGAGAGTTTGAGTTTGGTTCGTTTATTATCGAGCCGAGCTTGAGCTTAATTTATCGAATATAGTGATGGCTCGCGAGTATATTCGAGCCCTAAATGAACTTACCAAATATAAATTATTAATTAAATTATTCATCAATTTAGTAAAAAATAAATTATATATTCTAAAAAATATAAAATATTTACTCAAATCTATAATTTTTTATTGGATATTTTATATTTATTAAATGTAAAAGTGTCAAAATTATATATTTAATGTTAAATATTAATTTTATATTTTACGAACTAGCTCACGAGTTTATTAATAAGCCTGTTCACGAGCTAACAAGCCGAATACTGCTGAGTTTGAGTTTGGTTCGTTAATATTAACGAGCTTTATTAAACGAGCTCGAACGAACTTCTATCGAATCAAGCTCCGAATAGTTCACGAACGACTTGATTCATTTACAACCCTAGATTTGTTATGAAAATACAAGTTTATTTCATTTTTAGAACATAATGTCTAAAATAATATTTCATGAATTTGAGATGAATTATAAATCAAATTTAAAATAATATTTCATAAAAATTTATAAAAACAAAAAATAATTATTGAATATAAATAAAAAAATAAATGTTTTTAATTTTCCTTTAAACTTATTGACTCTAACCCATTTCTTTTCCAAGTACTTTTCCCCTCATATCCTGCTCCTAACCTAATTCATTATCGTAATCGAGCCTCCTCACTCGGGCACGAGGTCTCGCACCTCGTATGGCAGCGAGGACGCCTGGGCCGCCTCAAACAGCGGCAAGGACGCCAGCGGTTGCTTCAAAGCCTCCATTGGTAAGCCTCCAATGTTCTGCATCGTGACCTTCGCCAAGATCGAAAGCAACCAAATCGAGGTTTTTTTCTTTCCCCAAATCGCATTACAAAATCTATGATTTTAAATCCTCATCTCTTTCTCAGATTCACAATGATTGCATTACTTGAGATGAGGTTAAGATCTATGATTTTGTTCTTATTGCATAGGACTTCTTTTCAGCCATCAAAGATGAGGCTATCTTCTTCAAATCTATTTGATCACTATAAAAAGGTATTTCTTTACTAGTTTCTTTCCATGTTATTGTTACTACGTACTGATGATTATATTACACTTGCTGCTTTAAATCCATTTTAATATTTTTTTTCTTCAACTGCTTTTTCCTTGCAGTAGTAATCTATAGTTTAAAAAGGACTTGATTTCCTATACAACTTACTTGCATTCGCAAGTGACAAAAGTGATTCGCTACTCATTCATACAATAGCAGACTGGTTTTCCAGATAAGTTATGCATTTTGAATATTAGTTGAACAATAACTGATGACTTTTTTTTGTAAGTATTCTAGGTAAATTTTGATGTGGTTAACGGAGTCAAGTTATGTTCTGTTGTGTTTTGATCCCTGTATCTAAGTGTGTAGGAGTTTAGGAGCGCAGGAAGTCGAGCGGAAGACGCAACGGTTGAGAAGGATGACACGGGAAGGGAGCCGACGGATTCGGTGCATCCGAGAGACGCGGAGGTCTGTGGAAGAGTACACCGGTAGAATGAGAAGGACGTGCGTGACGTCCGAGAGACAAGAAGTCGGGCAGAAACACATTCGAGGAGAAGGTGAGAGAAGGGTTCGGATGAGCCCAACTCTGGAAGCCTCAAAAATCACCTAAGAAGACCCGTTGGAGTACGATCAGCACAAAGCTGACCGAAAGTCACTCGGACACCCGTGAATGAGGGTGCCCCTATGTACTCGAGGCCCCGATTCTCGAGCGCCCCAGTGCATACAAGCGCCCGAGAAGTGATTTTATCCACGACTCAGTCGTTTGTGAACGTTGCGAAGCGGAATAACTTCCAGACCACGTGGCAGGTGCCCCCAAGCACTTGGGCGCCCCTATTGTGCCACGTCAGTATTCGAATAGAGTTGACCTGGGATATAAATAGGCTCTCAGAGCTTAGTTCCAAATCATTTAATCACTGTAAACAAATTTCTTTCTAGGTTTCCATTATTTTCTGAATTTTTCATTGTGTAATAGGCTTCTCTGCCCGAATAAGTATTCAGGACAATTGAGCTATATTTTGCCTTGGATTAACAACTTTCCTGGTTACAAACCAAGTAATTGTCTGGTCTCTTTCTTTTTCTATCTTATGTCATATTGATGTTATTATTTTTGTTGTGAACTAACTTCCATAATTGTTAAGCAACAACAAGAGATAAGTTTTTTTTTGCAGGGGCAATTCATCTCCTTTTTACCGACCGCATGATCACTAACAAGTGGTATTAGAGCAAGGACGCTCCAGAAGAACTAACCATCATCTGAATAAATTATAAAATGGTCGGACCCGCCAAAATTCGAGGGGAAGTTCACTAGTTGGAAGCAAAAAATACAGGTATTCTTCAAAACTGATTTTGATTTACATTTAGTAATGAAAAATGATTTTGTAACTCCTAAAGACACCGACGATAAACCTAAAGACGAAAGCCTCTAGACAAAGAATGAGAAAACATATTTTGGAAAAGCAGAGTTCCATTTGCTGACCGTATTGTCTGCACAAGAAGTCAACCAAATCGGAAACTACCGATTGATAAAGGAATTTTGGGAAATATTCTTGGAATTTCATGCATGTACCTTCGAAGTCAAATATGCAAAAAGTGGCATTCTTTGGAATCAACTCAATAATCTCCGAATGGAAGAAGGAGAGTCAGTAGCCCAATTGCATACAAAACTTAAGGAGCTAATCACGGGACTCAATAACCTCGGAGAGTCAGTAAATAATCGGGATATACATATGTATGAATTAAATGCCTTCCCGAGGATCCCGAACTGGACTTCCATAATAGACACCTACTACATCTCTAAGAATCTTGAGGTAAGTACCTTAAAGCAACTATTTTCAACTTTAGAATTTCACGAATCTCGATGCGCAGGAAAGAGTAAAATGGACAACATCGCCCTAAACACGAGGAGGAATCTTCAGAAGATGAAGAAGATACGACATACATGGTAAGGAAATTGTCTAAGTATTTTAAAGCTAAAAGGCTTAATAAGGTGCAGGATAAGAAGCAAAAGAAGATCTGTTACTACAACTGTGAGGAAAAAGGGTATATCATGGAAAACTGTCCAAAGCCAAAAGCAAACAAACCCAAAAAGGCGAAACACAAGAATCTAAAGGCCACATGGGATGAATCATCATCAGATGAGTCTGATATGATGGAATACGCGGGACTTGTGCTGATGGATTCACACCAAGAAGAAGAATGAATCGATGAAGAGGGAGTAACATCAGAAGATAGTAGCGACGAAGGGGAAGCTTTGAACTTCGAAAAAGATATGATAAGTGAGGTATGGTTTGTATCTCCTGATCAACTCTATTTAGGAATAAAGGCTACGATGAAGTCAATTTGTAAATTAAAAAATAAAAATACAGACTTAAAAAAACAACTAGCATCTTTATGCCCATTAGAAATGTTTGATAAATTGAAATTAGAAAATAATATTCTAAAGGCACAAATCAAGAAATTGGAAAGTACTTGTAGAAATTTAAATTATTGTTAAAATTTAAAATTTTGATATTCTGAAAAACTTAATTGGTATTTTAAATATCACAATGGTCAAATTGTAAAAATTCGTAGGACTTACATTCCATCTAGATTTTTGATTAATTCTGTTGGTAAGAATTTATTTTGAGTCCCAAAATCTATATTGAACTGTTGATTTATTGAACTATTAAATGTTATTTATTTCTTATTTGTCAATTTTTTATTAATGATTTATTTGTAATCTTGTTGAATTTTATTAGGATAACTGTGGTAGAAAAATTAATTTAATATTTTTTATGATAGAGTCTGCTATGTACTATCTACAAAAAAAATTTCTAAATTTTTAATAGTTAAACAGATTTATTATGATTTTTTATTTGAAAATGTATTTTTAAATTTTAAAAAATATATTAAAAAATTAATTTAATCAAATCCGATTTTTCAAAATCTTTGGATCATGTTTTAAACATTATGAAAAAATTTCAAATTTATTTGAAATCGAAATCAAATTTCAAAAGTATCTATTTAAAATTTATCAACTCGGATTTCAAAATTATTTCCATAAAGTTAAAAAGTTCATTTCACTTTGACAATATTCCTAGAGATGAGTCTAACAAAATTCTAGCTTGGATAAAAATTTAATTAATTTTTCAATAAAAATAAATTTTTGGGAATTATTTTTTCAAAATTAGACTTATATTTTAAAAATTAATTTTTGAACAAAATTTAAAAATTAAATTGATGTTTTGATGTGACCAAATGGGGATAAATAGGATTAAGTTAAGGGATACGCTTAATTTCAAATTTTTTTTATGCCGAGTCAAGTTAGGTCCTGTTGTGTTTTGATCTCTGTGTCTAAGTATGCAGGAGCTTTGGTGCGTAGGAAGTCAAGCGGAAGACGCAACGGTCAAGAAGGATGGCACGGGAAGGAAGTCGACGGGCTCAGTACATCCGAGGGATGCGGAGGTCTGTGGAAGAGTACGCCGGTGGAATGAGAAGGACGCGTGCGACGTCCGAGGGTCGAGAAGTCAGGCGGAAGCACGTTCAAGGAGAAGGCCGAAGAAGGGTTCGGGTGAACCCAAACTATGAAAGACCCGAAAATCACCCAGAAGACCTGCTGGAGTACAGTCAACATAAAGCTGACCGAAAGCCACTCGGGCACCCGTGAATGAGGGCACCCGTATGCACTCAAGCGCTCCTATTCTCGAGTGACCCAGTGCATATAGGCGTTCGAGAAGTGATTTTATCCACAACTCAATCGTTTGTAAACGTTACAAAGTAGATAAACTTCCATTGCACGTGTCTGGTGCCCCAAGCACTTGGGCACACCTATTGTGTCACGTCAATATTCGGATAGAGTTGACCGAGACTATAAATAGGCCCCCAGAGCTCAGTTCCAAATCAATCAATCATTGTAAATGAATTTCTTTCTAGTTTTCCATTGTTTTCTGAGTTTTTCATTATATAAGAGGCTTCTCAGCCCGAAGGAGTTATTCAGAAGAATCAAGCTATATTTTGCCTTTGATTAACAACTTTCCTGGTTGCAAACCAAGTAATTGTCTGACCTCTTTCTTTTTCTGTTCTATTTCATATTGATGTTATTATTTTTGTTATGAACTAACTTCCATCATTGTTGAGCAAGAACAAAAGATAATTTTTTTTATAAGGATAATTTACCCTCTCTTTCTTCCAAATAGGGCGCGAACCCTAAGACGCTGGACTTCTGGACCGTCTGCTACGAGTATTTTTCGATTTATCCTGGTGAGCGATGAAAAATTTTCATAGAGCTGAATCGGTTGTCCGAGATTAAGAAAACCTCGTTAATCATCGTCCGTCTCTCCAAGAATATGTTGAGAAAACGAGAAAGATAGCAACACATATTAAGGTAATCATACAATGCATAGATAACCCTATTCTAACGGCCTCATATTTGAGCAAACTCTTTTTTATTATTTAGAGTTCATTTGCAATTAAGGAGCAATTTAGGATTTTGTTTTATGTCTAATTTTAATATTGATATTTCTTTTTAGTTTTTATTCAAATTGTCTTGTTCTTGTTTTATTTTGATACCACCCTAGTATTTGCTATTCCATTCTTGAGAGTCAATGGGTAGAGATGTAAAATCATAAGTGATCTGGAATGATTTTAGAAGAAAGATTTGGAATGTGAAGTGGATAAATTCGAGGTTTTTGAACGAATGCATAAAAGAAAGTAAATTATCAAAGAGTCCGTGGACAACAAATTAGCTCGAGTTATTATAAGTTAAAATAATTAATTGCTCATCAATTTTTTATTATATGTATATGCATCTCACTTGTTTATTTTTATCTTTATTAGACTAATATAAGTTAGTCTAATATAGACAAAAATAATATAGAGAGAACTAAAATCTTGATGATCACTCTATTTATTCTTCATTCAATCTCAAATTATGGTGTGATTTAGTGAGTGACCCAGTAAAAGGAGGGTGTATGAATTTGGGTGTGATTAACGCTTTGAAAGATCTAAGAATTGAAGTTCTAACGAAAAATTATTAACGAAGTTTTTTCAATCTCGTACGATCGGTCTGGTCCCATGAAAATTTTCCACGGACTGTCAGAGTAAATCGGGAAGCACTCGCAGTGAGCGGTCTAGAAGCCCAGCGTCCTAGGATTCACCCCCCATTTGGAGGAAAAATTTCTGCAAATACACCATAGTTGGGGATCAAACTGCGGATGTCTGGGTTAGTGACTAATCGCCCTACCACTGCACCATAGTCCCAGGGGTGATTTCATGAGAAGAACAAAGAAGTATCGTATGAAATTAAAAACATGCATGCTACTAGATATCGTAAAGCAAATCTCAAAGAGATGATTTATAAAATGATTCAAGAGGCCGCTTGGTATACATTCGGTAATGGGAATGGTAATGAGTTTTAATTGAGAGGTTTATAAGTTTAGTGATAACCTAGTGGGGGCTGGGTTATAAAATCAGGGGTATCATATCCATATCTTGATTCTGATTCCCGTATACCAAGCATCATAAATGGGAATGAAATAGATTTTATTCCTATTCCCGTCTTTTAAACCCACTTATCAAGTGCCCCCAAGAGTTTATTTGAATGATGTGAATATTTATTTATCTTAATATTAATTGTATAGTACATTTGGATTTAAAAATTAGTTATTTTAATATTTTAATTTATTTAAAATGTGTGATTGTTTATTGCTAATATGCAAATGAGAAATATAAACATAGAATATAATATAAATTTGTAATGAATTTATAAATATAATTATAAATGGATTTATATACAAATTAAAATTATATTTGATATGATATTTGGGATTGATTAATGATGAATTTTAAACAAAATTAGAGATAAAATTTATATTTGAAATTAATTTTATTTTGTCAAATTTAAAATAGATTTATAAATGACTTTCTAATTCATTTCTGAAATTAGAGATGGAAAAATTTGTTATAGGAAAGTTTGTTATAGGTGGCTATCTCTAACATTGAAAATTTTGTTATAGGCGATTTTATCCCTTGTAGAGAAAAGGTTGTTGTAGGTGATTTTATCCTTAACAAATGAAAGTTTATGCTGGCGACTCTTGTCCCGAACATTGGAAAGTTTGTTGTAAGCGACTCTATCCCCGACAAAGAAAAATATTTGTAGGCGACTTTGTCTTGTACAAAGAAAAGTTTGTTGTGGGTGACACTGTCCCGTCCCTGACAAAAGAAAAATTTATTGTAAGCGACTCTATCCCAGATAGAAGAAAATTTACTAGATATAGAAGAAAGTTTTTGTAGGTGACTCTATCCCGGACAAAGAGAAGTTTGTTGTAGGCGACCTCGTCGCTTACCGAGGAAAAGGTTTGTATGTGACTCTGTCCTTGATAGAGATTTTTTTTAAGGAGTACTTGAGAATTTTTAGAGACACTTTTAAGGAGATAAACACTAAATTGATCATGAATGGATAGAAACAATATTGCAAGGATTAGTAGATCGATGAATTAATTATAAAAAGAGTTAAAGAAGACGTCCTGATTATTTGGAAAGGCTAAAGTTCAATCCCAAAATCATAGTTGATCATCTTTAGCTATTGAACTTCCATTTGATTTGGAATTGCTACTTCAAATTTCATCACCATTGATCTGTCTCTCATAAGAAAAGTGTGCAGCATGTTTCCATATTGCACCTCACTGTACCCTAGAATATTTGTAAACTCCAGATTTCCATAATGTTTTGCAGCCATTAAGAGCGTCTCTTATTCTTCCCAGGGAAATCCGTGCACCTGCACAATTACAATGACACAACATCACTGCTCTATTGCAGCTTTGTAAGTCAGAGTTAGACAGAAATCCTGAATACTACCTTGGTTTTCAGAAGAAAATCAAAGAGTTCATTCTTTTTTTCAATAAATTGAAAAAAATAGCAATTGATACTTATTAGTTGAAAGTGATTCGAAAATTAAATTCAGAACATCAACAGCCTCTCCATGAGAAACATAATGCTCAGTAGCACACTGCTTTGATTACGTTGACACTGTCAAAAAATACAAATTATTTTTAATAGAATACAATAGGCAAATGATCAGATGCCAGTAGTCAACAGATATCATGGGGTCTGGATGCGGGCAGGGGGAGTGAGCATACTTTGTAGATTTAATATTGTACAATCCACAATATCAGTCCATGGGATACAGTATCCAAGAAAAACTTTGTTTTTAAATTGCCAATCCACAGGGCATAGATAACTTTGGGAATAATTTCACAAAACTCTGACAAAACAAAGCCTCATTAAGCTCTTTACTTTTGAAGAATATCACATCCTGAACAAAAGCTCAACCACATCTTCTAACAAAAACTGGTCCAGCAAAAACTTTAATTTCCAACCCTATCCATATCAGTTCCACACTATATACTGTATTGGTTGGAAGAAACTTCACATAGGAAGTAATGGACATTCAATTACTATGTTAAGAGTATACCCACACCGTTTTATAGTAAAATTACTTGAGATTAGCAGTTGTTTCTTATTATGTGAATCAAGTTATATTGAGCTCACCAGGAGTTCTAGAGTAATAGAGATGAAGTATATAACATTGGATGACAGGCCCTTGAGTAATGGAAACCCAGCAAGTTGATAGCATTCCGAAAAGATCAAGCGGTGCAATAAACATTTGTCTTGCAAATTCCATGTCATTAAATTGACAATAGATAGCAAGAGAAAGAGAATATAATAGAGTTCAAATTAAGATCGGTTCTAATACCGAAATCATGAATGCAGATTACGAGCAAGTCATAATCTAAAGCTTGAAAATTGAAATCTAACCGAGCATGATATTTCAATTTGATGTTTCATCACCCAAAGTTAATGACTTCTTGAACTGGCGGATAGATGAGGCTATTAATCAGATAAAGCAATTTATACCAATATGGGCAGTGTTTGGTTCAGAGATTTTGTCGAACACCTTCTCCATGTCGTTGCATAGTCTGCCTATCATATTGGGAACCTTAAGCTACAATAGATGCAATAAGATCTTACAGCTGCTCTTGAAGAGGAGCATGTTGTGGTAATAGATATGGAAGCCAGGGCCCTCTTCGCCAGGGGAATCGAAGATGGTCTCTTGAGGAAAATCCTTGGTCGAGATACTGATGGTACTACATCTAGGATGACATCGTGCGCATTGGACGATGGCCTGTCTGTGGATGCTGCCAACCACGCGGAGAAAGCAGCGGCTCGGGCCGTTCTTGAACAGTTACCGAGGAAATAACGATTCAAGACGCATACCCTTACGGGAACATCTGAAAAGTCGCGGAGAAGGCATCGTTGCATTGGAGGGGATGATCTGGGAAATAGAAAATAGACGAGGAGAGCATTAGAGCAGTAGAGAGAGGGGCGAAGACCTGGATCCTCAACATGTCTAGGATCTTCTGGAAGAAATGGCCGTCATGGCCGTATGGGGCGACGAAGACAGTGATGAAGTAGACGGCAACCTTCGTCGTAGACTAAGATTTTTGGAAACCTGCCGTGATGAAAAAATAACAAATCTGATGAGAAAAATCAATAGATTAGATTAGTGGGGAGGATATGCTTTGGCTAGACGGTTGGAGAAGATCACTGGAATGATCGTTGCTGTTTTTTCCTTCAAATCATTGACCTCAACTTCTTTCGCCCGTGTTCCCACGTACGATATGCTAAGATGTTCCGGTTCAAAAATCTCCTCTGCAACAAAGAGCGATGATTTCAAAGTTTTCTCCTCAGCTTTCTTCTTGTGGTGTAGTTGACCTTGGTGGATTCTGACCGAGAATAACAAGTATTATAGGGCTCACGGGAGTTTTACCCGATAAGGTCCCTCCATGTCTAAGTTATTATGGAGCACCAAAAATAATATATAAAATATATAAAGTAAAAGTAAATGAAATCAAAATATATTTTTCTCTCTCAAGGGCCTCCCTCCCCTTACATTATATAAGAAGAAAAGTGTCCTCGGGGCTATCGTGCAGCGGTAAGGTCACTAGTAATTAATCCAAGTATTCGCGGTTCGATCCCCAGCTACGACATATTTTGCAAGAATTTTTCCTCCAAATGGGGCGCAAATCCTGGGATGCTGGGCTTCTAGACTGGCCACCGCGAGCACTTCCCGATTTATCCTGGTAACCTATGGGAAACTTCCGTGGGGCCGAACCAATCACCCCAGGTTCAATTTGTCTGCTGCCTAATTCATTATTTTTTTTATATAGGAAGAAAAGTTCTAAAGACGCATCTCATATATAGAGAAGGCTAAGGGATGTATCTCATGGAGAGAAATCCAAGAGATGCATCTCATTGAAGGGCATCATTGTAATTATCATGATATTCATCCTCTTCACGTGCTAATTATAGCATCCGAGCTAATAGTCTCTATGATTTATCTCTTCTGTATTGACCCTGAAATAGATTGACGAGGACGTTAAAAACGAACGAATCATATTTTGCCAACATCATTATAACTATCGTGTCCTTTTATGTTAGCAATCGTGATAACAACCATTTTGACATATTATTTTGACATTTATACTTGACGTTTTAATCATTACATAGGCTTAAAAATTGATTCATCTTGTATTTTACATGCAAGGATTAATTTAGAGCTTCATTTCAATTTCTCTACATTTATCTCAATACTTCTTAAAATATGAATTTGTTTTTATAGGGAATCAAAAGAGGCGTCAAAGTCAAAGAGGATCTTGAGGCACATAATAGTAAGGAACACAACTTGGTCTTGAAAATTGATTGGCAGCCACCACAAAGTCCAGCATGGCCTAGTCGTGCTTTCTAGCAAGACCGTGGCACGTGCTAGGTTCACTTTGGTTAATTGGGACATATAAAAACCTACTCAAAATCTAATGCTTGGAATCATCTTCTCCTTCATCTCCACCTCCATTGTCGTCGTCCATCCAAGACCACATCCAAGTTGGGAGAGGCACTTTCATCCATCGCCGACGGTCATCTCCACCTCCATCTCGCCCTAGTTGGGAAGGGTTTCCTCACGAGGGAATCATCACTTCAAGAGGAAAAAAGGTGTGGTGGTCATCCACCCTCAGCTTCCAAGAGTCCAACTCCAATCAAGAAGTAGGTGTGGTGGTATCCCTCTATTCTTGTCTGCATCAAGCACTTGTCCTATTCGGGAGAGGCACTCCCATCTTCATCGTCGGAATCCTCCACCGACAAACACACGTCCTGGTTGGGAGAGGCACTTCCACTCTATCTGTGAGCTCTAGGGTCCTAGACTTGTTCCATATCCATCATCATCCTATCGGAGGGAGAGATCTCCATATTATCTTTAGTATTTAGTTTCATTTAAACCTTGTTTCGAAACTTTTTAAGAAAAGAAATTGAATTGAATTCCATCAAGAATTGAATTCCATTAGAAATTGAATTCAATTCTCATGTTTGGAATGAGTTAGTAAATAACAGAATTGAATTTAATTCCTTGATTTGGAATCTATCAGAATTGAATTCAATTCTTAAATTTTTACCATTTTGTCCTTCATCAAAATGATGCTGAGTGAGAAATAAGGACTCTTTAGTAATTTTCATTTGTCAAAGCAATTCCTTTCACAAATCAGACTTCTTTAGGTCTGATTTATTTTGAAGGATTTAAAGGGAATTGAATTCCAATTCCTTATAATTCCTGGCTGAAAATGTGTTCCAAACGGTGAAATTGAATTCCAATTCCTGAAAGAATTCAATTCCATCCTTTCTATTCCGGAAGGAATCAACGTCGATGGTCAGTCACCAGAGTTCAGCCCACGCGGATGCTGACGTTATGGGAGGAACTCCGTGCCTTGCGAGATTAACACGAGCGTTAGGGGAACACGCTGGAGGTTGTCCAGCGGAGCCCACTCCGACGCTCAATTCAGTGCCTCGATAGAGAGGAAAAGTATAAGGCCGAAAGATGTATAAATAGCAGAGAGTACATAACCCCTTTACCAGAGGGGTTGGAATACCTTTTATACCTGCGGCGGCCATCCACGAGTCCCCACGATCTTCGCCACGTCCCTGTGATTATCGGTTGATGGTTCACCCTGGTAATGGTCGTCGCGATTCCTCAATCCGGGTCATTGTGATGATTAAGGCCTTTATGGACGCTGATCATGGGTAGTAATTACTCCGTCATAATGGATGAGGATGACCCGCCGATCCGAGAAAAACGGACCTCTGCTTGAGTGTTCCTTGGGCCCCACTACCCCGAGGTGATCTCGAGATTCTTTGGCCCAAGGGTCCCGGGCATTCATCTCTCCAAGGTTCTCCCGGGGACCTACCCCCCGAGGTGAACTCGGGGGTGTGTCTTCCTGAAGCTATCTTCAGGGTTATAACTACTCGAGTCGGTCTCCGGGTCCTCTCTCCTGAGAGGGTCTTGGGTGTCTCGCCAAGGGAGTCGTTCCGGCTTAGTGGCTTTTGCCATGCAGCTTCTTCAGCCCTCGTGTCCGCCATGGGGTATTCAACCCATCACAAGTCCCTCCCTTCATGTCTGATCGAATGAAGTGTTTCTGACTGATTAGACTGGTAGTGTGATGAAGAAGCTATGCCCAGATGGCCTCTCCACCTTCTGCTACTACGTTGGTGGCATTCCGGGTCCGAGGAAGCAGTCCATGCAACCCAGGACCCCGGGTGATTTTTTGAATACGTCCAGCATTCCTGCAAATTTTGCGGCGACGCTCTGACAGCTATCCCAGGCCCTTTATAGGTGTGTGGGGTCTTGTAATGGTGACACGATCGCCCAGGGAATGTAGCCTCGCCACCTGCCTCCTCCCCCCTTGTGCGGCGATATCTCCCTGATACACGCCGCGGGCCATACGAAGCAATGGCAGTAAGGGCTAGCGGCTCCTCGGGATGACCAATCAGCGTCGTCGACGTGCTGCTCTCTTATTGCTTATAGATGTGCGGATCCTCTCTATAAAAGCGGGTGCAACGGCACACTTCAACCTCCTTGCCCTATCTACCTTAAGCATCCTCCTTCTCCTGCTATTCGTCTTGCCACTGCGCCCCTTTTACGAGGGTAAGTTTCCTTCTGCTTTCTCCTCTCCTCAATCCCCATGGGTCCAGTGGAGAAGAAAAAGAAAACCTGAGGCGACGATGAGGGCTCCTTGGGGGAACTAGGATACTATATGGAATAGTACGATACCATCTCTTCCAAGGTTAGGTTGGAATCCCTCCAGGTCGTCTGTCGAAAATATGGTGTTCCGGAAGGCTGGGAGATGTCAGTTTCGACCCTAGGCCAATCGCCTGTAGAAAACCCTAAGGATTTTTTCACTTTCTTTCTAGGGCAGGTAGAACTAGGGCTTCGTTTCCCTATCCCCCCCTTTTACATGAATGTTGCTAAATACTTCGGTATCTCCCTCCAGCAAATGACTCTGAATGCTTTTGCCCAGATGGGCAGAGCTTTTGTCCTTTTCAAACTTTTTGACATTCCTCTGACCCCCCCCCCCCATTCTTCCATTTTTTCTTCGTTCCGGTCGGGTCTCGAGGGGCATTTGGCTTTACTGCTTGTTCTGGTCATAGGTTTCTGGGGGGTCTTCCTTCCTCCCACAAGGGATGGAAGGAACGGTTCTTTTATATCCAGCTCCCTGAGGGTCTCTTTAGTCCTATCCACTGGATGGAAATCCTACCGCCTATTCCAGACCTTGGCGACTTCCAGCTGGACGCGGGATATCAGCGTGCTAGAGGTATCCTGGCAGGGATGGAGTTCCATGGCCACCAACTGGTGCAATGCGAGGAGCTCCTTTATCGGGTCGATCTTAGTCCGAAAGTCACGAGTCTTAGCCCTAGTCTTCGTAAGTTCCTTTTTGTCTTGTACGTTTCCTGGTTAATGCTAACTGATGCCTTTTGTCTCTATTTTGTAGACGACGTCATGTTTTCCCGAGTAGTGAATCGGATCCTGAAGTGAGACCAGGCCAATAAACGGGCGCTAGTTCCTGCTTCAGCTTCTTCTGCTCCTATAGGCGCCTCCGTTGAGGGCTGCGAGGAAGTGGTCGAGCCCTCCGGAGACCGGGAGGCCTCGAAGGCTCCCCAAGATATTGGAGCAACAGAGCTGCTGACGAACCTTGCAAGGGGTTCCAGTGCCACCCCTGTCGAGGCACCAGAGAGAGAAGTTGCACCCCCTCCCTATGTCGCACCCTCCGAGACCCAAGCTACCGAGAAAAGATGGCGGAAGCGGCTAGTCCATAGGGACCGCCCCTGAAGAGGTTGAAGAAGGGCATATCCTCGGAGTTTCTACGCTCTGCTGCCGATGAGGATGCAGCTCCCTGGTCCTCGAGAGTTTGGGAAGAACCTTCTTCCCCCACGACCACGGCCTCCGCTCCCATCATCGACGACCTGGTTCCCTCGACCGACCTTCCTGCTACACCACATGGTAAGGCGGTGTCAAAGGGCGTGCTCAACTCCCACCGAAAGGTTCTTGTGGCGAAGAAGACGGTGACAGAGGGCTCCCAATCCATTCGGATAAAGGGGGTCCCCTCAGATGATCAGCAGCGGACTTCTAGCTCAGAGTAGGACATTCCCGACTCGAGAGAAGCTCCAAGAAATGCTGGGGGCTCAGGATTGTCTACTCCAGGAGGTGGCGACGTTGAAGACCGCCAAGGAGAAGGTTGAGGCCACACTACAATAGCAGTAGAGTGATCGTGCAACCCAACTGTCCAAGGCCGAAGCGGAGTCCAAGGCTATGTTCCTGCAGTCGGAGGAGTACGCTGAGATTTTAGCCGAGCAAGCATTGAAGCGCCTCAAATAGGGCTTCCATGGTGCTATTAGTCTGTTGGAGAAAGATCAACTGCTGAAACTAGGCTCCGACTTGAGCGTTATAACTGTCCGTCGAGTCTGGAACGAGCTCACTCCTGAAGAGCAGGAACTATAGGATCCTCCCTGACCTGGGCCCTGGCTCCCTGGTCTCTCCTCGTCCGCTGCACTTTCTTCTTCTTTTGCAATGTTTTCTCATAGGATAAGTAATCGTTTCAGCCTTGAATGGAAACATCCCCGGACTTCTTATGCTTTGAGTGATTTCCAAACAACCACGTCTGAAGAAACAAGGGTTCCATGGGGGTAGTAAGGTTTTGCATCTCTTGGTCAGGTATGTGCAGCACCGAGTCCAAGCCTACTCACCGAGAGGTAGTAGGGTTTTGCAGCCACTTGGCTGGGCATGTGCAGCACCGAGGCCAACCCTACACACCGAGAGGCAATAGGGTTTTGCAGCTCTTGGCCGGGCATGTGCAGCACCGAGGCTAAGCCTACTCACCGAGAGGCAGTAGGGTTTTGCAGCCCTTGGACGGGCATGTGCAGCACCGAGGCCAAGCCTACTCACCGAGAGGCAGTAGGGCTTTGCATCTCCTGGACGGGCATGTGCAGCACCGAGACCAAGTCTTCTCACCGAGAGGTAGTAGGGTTTTGCAGCTCTTAGCCGGGCATGTGCAGCACCAAGGCCAAGCCTACTCACCGCGGAGGTAGTAGGGTTTTGCAGCTCTTGGCCGGGCATGTGCAGCACCAAGGCCAAGCCTACTCACCGAGAGGCAGTAGGATTTTACAGCTTTTGGCCGGACATGTGCAGCACCGAGGCGAAGCCTACAGAGGTAGTAGGATTTTGCAGCTCTTGGCCTGGCATGTGCATCATGGAGGCCAAGCCTACTCACTCAGAGGCAGTAGGGTTTTGCAGCGCTTGGCCGGGCACGTGCAGCACCCAGGCCAAGCCTACTCACCGAGAGGCATTAGGGTTTTGCAGCTCTAGGCCGGGCATGTGCAGCACCGAGGCCAAGCCTACTCACCGAGAGGTAGTAGGGTTTTGCAGCTCTAGGCCGGGCATGTGCAGCACCGAGGCCAAGCCTACTCACCGAGAGACAGTATGATTTTGCAGCTCTTGGCAAGGCATGTGCAGCACCGAGGCTAAGCCTACTCACCGAGAGGCAGTTGGGTTTTGCAGCTCTTGGTTGGGCATGTGCTGCAACGATGCCAAGCCTACTCACCGAGAGGTAGTAGGGTTTTAAAGCTCTTGGCAGGGTATGTGCAGCACTGAGGCCAAGCCTACTCACCGAGAGGCAGTAGGGTTTGCAACTCTTGGCCGGGCATGTGCAGCACCGAGGCCAAGCCTACTCACCGAGAGGAAGTAGGGTTTTGTAGCTCTTGGTCGGGCATGTGCAGCATCGAGTCCAAGCCTACTCACCAAGTGGCAATAGGGTTATGTAGCTCTTGGCCGGGCATGTGTAGCACCGAGACCAAGCCTACTCACCGAGAGGTAGTAGGGTTTGTAGCTTTTGATCGACATGTACAGCACCGAAGTCAAGCTTACTCACTGAGAGGCAGTAGGGTTTTGAAGCTCTTGGTCGGGCATGTGTAGCACTGAGAACAAGCCTACACACCGAGAGGCATTAGGGTTTTGTAGCTCTTGGTCGGGCATGTGCAGCACCGAGGCCAAGCATACTCACCGAGAGGTAGTAGGGTTTTGCAGCTCTTGGTCGGGCATGACTCACCGCGGAGGTAGTAGGGTTTTGCAGCTCTTGGCCGGGCATGTGCAGCACCGAGGCCAAGCCTACTTACTACGGAGGTAGTAGGGTTTTGCAGCTCTTGGCCGAGTATGTGCAGCACCGAGGCCAAGCCTACTTACCGAAAGGCAGCAGAGTTTTGCAGCTCTTGGCCGGGCATGTGCAGCACCGAGGCCAAGCCTACTCACTGAGAGGCAGTAGGGTTTTGCAGCTCTTAGCCAGGCCTGTGCAGCAACGAGGCCAAGCCTACTCACCGAGAGGCAGTAGGTTTTTGCAGCACTTGGTCGGGCGTATGCAGTACCAAGGCCAAGCCTACTCACCGAGAGAATGTAGAGTTTTGCAGGTCTTGGCCGGGAATGTGCAGCACCGAGGCCAAGCATACTCCCCGAGAGGCAGTAGGATTTTGTAGCTCTTGGCTGGGCATGTGCAGCACCATGGCGAAGCCTACTCACTGAGAGACAGTAGGGTTTTGTAGCTCTTGGCCGGGCATGTGCAGCACCGGGCCATGCCTACTCACTGAGAGGCAATAGGGTTTTGCAGCTCTTGGCGGGGCATGTGCAGCACTGAAGCCTAGCCTACTCACCAAGAGCCAGTAGGGTTTTGCAGCTCTTGTCTGGGCTTGTGCAGCACTAAGGCCAAGCCTACTCAATGAGAGGCAGTAGGGTTTTGCAGCTCTTGGCCGGGCTTGTGCAGCACCGAGGCCAAGCCTACTCATCGCGGAGGTAGTAGGGTTTTGCAGCTCTTGGCCGGGAATGTGCAACACCAAGGCCAAGCCTACTCACCGAGAGATAGTCGGGGTTTTGCAGCTCTTGTGCGGGCATGTGCAGCACCGAAGCCAAGTCTACTCACCGAGAGGTAGTAGGGTTTTGCAGCTCTTGGCCGGGCATGTGCAGCGCCGATGCCAAGCTTACCCACCGAGAGGCATTAGGGTTTTGTAGCTCTTGGCAAGGCATGTGCAGCACTATGGCCAAGCCTACTCACCGAGAGGCAGTAGGGTTTTGCAGCTCTTGGTCGGGCTTGTGCAGCACTGAGGCCAAGCCTACTCATCGAGAGGCAGTAGCATTTTCCACAGGTAATGATTCAACGCTTTCTACGTAATATTTCGTTTGCTCTTTTTATTTATTGAACTGCAAGGCAGTGTAAATAAAGAATACAACAGGCAACCAAATAACTCAATACCTCACCAAGTACCATAAGGGCAGAGATGGTTGGCGTGCCATGGCCTTTCCAGCCTCTTGCCTTTATTGTCTTCTAGATAATAGCTACCCCTGGTGAGATTTTTGACGATATCATACGGTCTGTCCCACTACGGCTCCAATATTGAGATGAACTCACAGCTGGCTATAGAGTCTACTAACCGGTCTATTCGAGGCAGGGGATAACAATCTTTGGGGTAGACTTTATTCAGGTCACGAAAGTCAATGCAGACCCGCCATTTACCTCCCGACTTAGGGACGAGGACTACGTTAGCCAACCAGGCCGGGAATTGAACTTCTCTGATGTGTCCGGTTTTTAACAACTTCTGCACCTCATCTCAGATAGCCTTATCTTGCTCTGGCGCAAAGTGCCTTCGTTTCTGCTTCACAGGCCGGGCTCCCGGGGTAACATTCAGATGATGCATGGCTAACGCCGGTGGAACCCCTTTGGTTTCTTCGGCTACCCAAGCAAAAAACATCTTTGTGGCTCCTCAGGCAATCTATGAGACGACTTCTTAGTTCCGACGTAAGGTCGAGGGTGATCCGCGTAACCCCCCTCCATGTTGAGGGTGAATCTGCACTTCCTCCTTCGTCAGTGTCATGGGTTATCCCGTTGGCTCTGTCATCGGTGCTCCTTTGGGTGCTTTACTTGTTTCCCACAGACGACGCCAAACTTGTTCAAGAAGGAATCAACGTCGACGGCCAGTCACCAGGGTTCAGCCCACGCGGATGCTGACGTTATGGGAGGAACTCCGTGCCCTGCGAGATCAACACGAGCGTTTTGGGAAACACGCCGGCGGTTGTCCGGCGGAGCCCACTCCGACGCTCAAGTCAGTGCCTCGATGGAGAGGAAAAGTATAAGGCCGAAAGATGTATAAGTAGCAGAGAGTGCATAACCCCTTTACCAGAGGGGTTGGAATACCTTTTATACCTGCGGCGGCTATCCACGAGTCCCCACGATCTTCACCACATCCCCGTGATTATCGGTTAATGGTTCACCCTGGTAACGGTCCCCTCGATTCCTCAATCCGGGTCGTTGCGATGATTAAGGCTTTTATGACCGCTGATCATGGGTAGTAATTACTCCATCATAATGGATGAGGATGACCCGCCGATCCGAGAAAAACGGACCTCTGCTTGAGTGTTTGTTGGGCCCCACTACCCCGAGCTGATCCCGAGGTTCTTTGGCCCAGGGGTCATGGGCATTCATCTCTCTGAGGTTCTCCTAGGGACCTACCCCCGAGGTGAACTCGGGGGGTGTGCCTTCCTGAAGCTATCTTCGGGGTAATAACTACTCGAGTCGGTCTCCGGGTCCTCTCTCCTGAGAGAGTCTCGGGTGCCCCACCAAGGGAGTCATTCCAGCTTGATGGCTTTTACCATACAGCTTCTTCAGTTTTCGTGTCCGCTATGGGATATTCAATCCCATCACTTTTCAAATAGGGTATTAATTCTTGTGCTTGTGCTTGTGCGTGTTTGATGCCCCTTACACACTGTCTACTCTAATTAACGCATCACTTGTTTTGTTTTCATCATGCCGATTTCGGTCAATTACTTTCGGTTCTTGTTATTCATTGGATGCAAGTATATTATATTATATTAAATGCTTAAATTTGTTGAATATTTTGCGTTACTTTAATTCTGTCACAGTCGTAGCTTAGCTAGGTTAGTTTTAATTACTCACATTGCTCTTCAATTATTAGTCTTGGAATCAAAACTCAAATCCTCATTTGCAATACCAAACATCCAAACCCAAAAAATCCAAAACAATTTGATCTTGTGATTATTACCTTATCGTTATATTCCTTTGAGAGAAGATCCGAGTCATCCTTATACTATATTAATGTAGAAGAGTTCAGTAATTTCTATGATACCATATCACGACAATACTGTATGATTAGTAGGTCAGGAAGTCATCAACTTGAGAGGCCGAATTGGCTTGGTTAGATAGGCTCAGTTGGTCAAATTAGCTCAATTGACAGGTCGACAATACGGATTGCCCGACAAGTCAGATAGGCAGGTAGGATCAACTCGATCGATCGGAGACTGATGACATTTGTTTTCACCAAGTCCTAGATCTTTGTGTTGACCAAGTCCTAAAGAATGTCATATGACTCCTGATAGGGTTGAGGAGCCCGGGGGATGAAGAAGCTGCGTGGCGCGGCACACTGGATCGAAGTGACCCAGGCCTCGGGATCCCCCTTCGAGGAATGCGCCCGGGAGGGTCAGCTAGGAGACTTCCCGGGATCCCCGAGGGGTTGGGCCATGAGAGCACCTCGAGACTTGCAGCACTCGAGCGTACCCGGGCTGAAAGATCCCGAGATCACCTCGAGAAGCGGAGCCCCAGTGACGACCGACCTCAAGTACTGACCCCCTCCTTGTTTATGGATAAATATCCCCGTTATAAGGAGTCATCACAACCCTTAAATATCGCAACGGGTCAAGGCGTAATAACGGCGCAGACTGTTTTTAAAAGTTATCCCGTAACCACCGAAAAAGGGGGGCAACGTGGCTCGAATCGCGGAGACGTGACACAGATCGAGGGATCATGCCCAGTCTACCCCCATCGGTATAAAAGATAGCTCAACCCCTCCGGTAAGGGGGTTACGCACTGTCCTTATTTAGCACTTTTTTCCTTTCTGGTTGCCTTCATTTCCCCTCAAGATCCTGACTTGAGCGTCGGAGTGGACTCTGCCGGACAACTTTCAGCGTGTCCCCTAACGCTCGTGTTTATCTCGCAGGTCAAAGAGTTCCTCCCCTCCACAGAGACTCCCACGTAGGCAAAACCTCGGTGACCGGCCATCGACGACGATTCCTTCTGGAACAAATTTGGCGTCGTCTGTAGGAAACTAGCAAAGCACCAGAAGGAGCACCGATGGCCGAACCAGAGGGACAACCCCTTGTCCTTACAAGGGAGGAACTCGATCGCCTAGTAGCCAATGTCATTAAAGAGGCGCTGGAGCAACATCAAGTCGAACAGGCTGCCTCGCAACAAGGGGATCTTGCGAGGGAGGAGATCCTCCGAGTCTCTGTCTCGCATTCCCGGAGATCCGTCACCCTGGTGGGGAAACGGGACGGAGCAGCCCCTGGCCCCCAAAGAGAGACTCCCGGAGACATTGGGAAGGTCCACTCGGTGGCCTCTAGTTCCCAGAGGCACGGAGAAGGACAAGGGAAGAGGGATGAACCCAAGACCTCTCACAAGGTCCCCTCTACACCTTTCTCATTCGAGATTGTCAGAGACCCCATGCCAAAGCAGTTCCACGGGCCGGGGATCCCTGATTATGATGGGAAGACGGATCCAGAGGATCACGTCTGTAAATTCGAAAATGCGGCACTCTTTCACCAGTATACTGACGGTGTAAAGTGCCGGGTGTTCTTGAACACCCTGTCTGGAGCAGCTCAGCGGTGGTTCCAGAGCCTGCCACAAGGTTCCATCAACTCCTTCGCGGAGTTCAAGACAGCCTTCCTCCACCATTTCGTGAGCAGTCGTCGCTACCAGAAGACGACACTTAACCTATTCGCCCTTAAGCAGAAGCCTAAGGAACCGCTTAAGGAGTACATCCAGAGGTTCAACCGGGTGGCGCAGGACATGCCTAGTGCAACGTCAGAGATACTCGTCAGTGCCTGTACCCAAGGGCTCGCTGAAGGGGACTTCTTCTGATCCTTGGTAAGGAAGCCCCCCGCCAGTTTCGATGATTTGCTGGGACGCTCCGTCAAGCATGTCAATGTGGAAGAAGTACAGTACGCCCGTCGCAAAGATCCTGTCGGAGCCCCCCCCTCCGGTGGTTCTCTGATCAGACAGGAGGGAGCCCCCGGCCCCAGCCCCCGGTCCCCGGCCCCAGCCCTCCTCCTACAATGTCATCCTAGGCCGTCCGACGCTCAGCACTTTCCAGGCGGTGGTCTCTATTTACCACTAGAAGATAAAGCTCCCGGTAGGCGACCGGGTGGTTGAAGTCCGAGGAGACCAGCTGGTGTCTCGGCGGTGCTACAGCGGAGAGGTCAGAACAGAGTCTCGGAAGAACCCGAGCGGCCTGGAAGACTAGCTGGAGGAGAAGGGAAACAACTTAGGAGGTCCCGGCCCGGCAGCGGTATCAGACCCTTCTGGTCTCGGTAAGATTTGCGCTTTATTTAGAGCATCTGTCTGTGTATTTCTGTGCCCTCGCAGCAAAATCAAGTAATAAAGGGAGATGCTTTACTCAAAATAACAATGCACTACCGAGGAATTAAAAACCCTAATACCCTGCGGTACAGCCGAAGCCCGGGGTACTTAGGGTTGGTCTGGGACATACGCGCTCGACAAAGTATCCAAAACCCTAAGGCCTCGCGGTGCAGCCGATGCCCGGGGTACTTAGGCTTGGTCTGGGGCATACGCGCCCCACCAAGTACCCAAAACCCTAATGCCTCGCGGTGCGACTGATGCCCGGGATACTTAGGCTTGGTCTGGGACATACGCGCCCAACCAAGTATCCAAAACCCTAATGCCTCGCGGTGCAGCCAATGCCCGGGGTACTTAGGCTTGGTTTGGGACATACGCGCTCGACCAAGAATCCAAGACCCTAATGCCTCGCGGTACAGCCGATGCCCGGGGTACTTAGGCTTGGACTGGGACATACGCGCCAAACCAAGTACCCAAAACCCTAATACCTCGTAGTGCAGCCGATGTCCGGGGTACTTAGGCTTGGTCTGGGACATACGCGCGTGACCAAGTATCCAAAATACTAAGGCCTCGCGGTGCAGCCGATGCTTGAGGTACTTAGGTTTGGTCTAGGATATACGCGGCCAACCTGTAACGACCCGAAAAATTCTCTTAATATTTTATTAAAATATTAAGCATGTCTAGATAATTTTCCGAGGGACTTAGAAATATTAATGTGAACTTTGGCCTAGAAAATCCATGTTTTCTCATTTAAATTGGGGAAAAAGGGCACTAATGGGCCTTATATGGGCTTTTTAGTACCCTAATTATTGGTGAATTTTAGGTAAAAATTAGTATAAATATAAAGGGGTTTTAATGAGAAATATTTACATAATTATGGGGGAATTTCTAAGGGATTTTCGAAATTTATAGGAAAAAAAGGAAAAAAATAAATAAATAAAAATAAAAATAAGGTGCATGGACCAAGGATTGAACCTTGGACCTCTTGTACAACAATGTATGCTTTAACCAACTCACCTAGCAAGGGATTTCTATGAGGAAATGAAGTGGATATAGGTTAAGGCTTCGAAGAAGATGAAGGGTCATGAAGAGACTCTTCATTTGCCTCCTTGATGAGTTATAAAGAGGGGGGTTTGGGAGTTACTTCTTCCTTCCATCAATTGCATTTTCTTCCTCCCTCCTCCCTCATCCTAGCCGAACACCACAAGGGTGATTCTCCCTTGGAAAAGCTCCACAAGAAGGTCTCATCACCAAGATCTAAGGATTTTCCAAGGATACAAAGGCAAGGGGGTTCAAGTGTCCAAAGAATTTGCAATCTTCTTCTCTTTTAAGGTTTAAAAATCAAGATCAACCAAGGTAAGACTCCCTCACCTGTGGTATAATAGTTCCTTATGTTTTTAGCATGATATATTGGTTGGTTTTGGGATTTGATGTTGAAAGAAAAGAAAACCAAGGAACCTAGTTCTATGGGTTTCGGCCACTAAGTTTTTGGGTCCATGATGATGCTAAAACTCTTCACAATGTTGTCTAATGTACTCTCATGATGTTTAGAGATTAAATATAATTTTTGAGAATTTTTGGGGTACCCTAGGATCCCCTAGGGTTTCGGCCAAGTGCAAGAACCCATGGCTAGGGTTAGTTTTAACCCTTCAAGTATATATTTTGTGTATTATCATGATATAAGGGAGATGGAGGATGATTTATGTGAATTTTCACATGGTCTAGAGACCCTACAAGTTTCGGCCAAAGTTGATATTAGGGCAAAAAGTTAGGACTCATTTCAAGTAAGGGCCCCAAAGGCCCTATGGTAAGGTATGGTTGATGTTTAATGATTGATTGGGGATTTTAATGGATTTTTCCATGCCCCCATAGCCTTACATGTTTCGGCCAGTCCTAGGAAGGTGGGCTAAAGGTTAGGGTTAACCCTAATCATGAGCCCCAATGGCTTCCTATGGACTCATAAATGATGTATGGTTGTTCCTTTACCTTATGCTATCTTACATGTTTATGGAATTGATGGAATTCCTCCCTATAGGTTTCGGCCCAACCATGTATCTAGGGTTTGGGGTGGAGTTAGGGTTCAAAGAATGATGGTTTATGGTTATCATGAAGTGTATATACATATATATAGTTCCAAGCATGTGGTAGAAATCATGTTACCTATAACCCTAACCTCAAGCACCATGTTTTGTGTTTGTATGATTATGATTGGATGCCATGCTTAATAAGGTTATTTATGAATGTCTTATATTTTATGCCATGCACTTGGATAGTAGGTAGTATGTTTATGGAAGTCCTACCTATATATGTTCATGTTATGTTAAGAACCATGCTATGTTATTGCGTATATTCATGATATGAACGATGCCATGATAAGTATGTTAGGTTTATGTTCATGATAAGAATGATGCCCCGATAAGTATGTTATGTTTTGTTCATGATAAGAACGATGCCATGATAAGTATGTTATGTTTATGTTCATGATAAGAATGATGTATGCCATGTTTTATGAATGATGATGCATGCCATATTTTATGAAAGAAGATACATGTCATGTTATGAATGAAAGATGATGCTTATGTCTTTAAGGCATAAACATGCTAAACGGCATGGTCGATGGTCGACGGTACGACGGTCGTGAGGACTGGTAAATGGGCCGGTAGACGGGCCGAGCCGTAACAAGTTATGCTATGTTAAATATGCCATGAATGTCTTATGAATGATGAAGCATGTAAAGTATTTTACTTTATGAATGGGCTTGTACCGGACCGAAGTATGGGTCCAAGGGATGGGCACCTTAAGAATGCCCCGGTTCTGGACTACCGACTATGCTGTCCACAGTTCTGGCACTACCGAAGTTGTGCAATAGGGATGGGCACCTTAAGAACGCCTCGGTTCGGGGACTACCGACTATGCTGTCCTTACCCTAGTAGGTCGAGGCTAGCTACCTCGTATTTACTTAGGGATGCGCGCTTATGATGTATGTATGTGGTACAAGCCAGGGCCCCAATGATATGATGATTATGTTTAAGCATTTAAAAGTATGTTTGAAAAGTTAAGCATCCTTATGTATATGCATTCCACTCATACATTCATCCATGTTATGCATTATGCTATGCTGATAAGATTTTTATGCTTACACTTCATGTTAAGAAATATGCATGAGAGTAAATGATCTATGTCATGATTATGTTAAGAGGATGCTCAAATGCTATGATAGGAAGTATACCATGTATTATGTCATGCTAGGAATGTTTATTATGTTATGTTTATACCATGTATTATGCCACGTAGGATGTCATGCTTAGAATGTTTACTATGTTTATGCTTATGCCATATAGCATGCCATGCTTAGAATGTTACCATGTTTATGTTTATGCCACGTAGGATGCCATGCTTAAAATGTTTACTATGCTTACGTTTATGCCCTGTTTTATGCTATGCTAGGAATGTTCACTTATGTTTATGATCATGCCATGTTAAGTATATGATAAGTGATTCAAGTTGTTATGTTCTAAGTAGAGCACCAAGTATGCTAATGTTTCATGTGCTCATTATGAAATGACGAATGGTTTTGTGAGTAGGAAAGAGTTTTACTAAGCCTGTGTGCTTATAGTCTTATTTCCTTATACCGCAGATCATTCAAGGGGACAATGAGGAAGCAGCAGGAGGGCAAGAACGCATGTGCGTGATAGTGACTTGGCCCAGGAAATCATATGTTTATCGTTTATGCTAGAACTTTACTTTGGTCACTTATATGCTTGAATGCTTGAATAATGACTTATGGAACTCTATGATGTGATGTTAAGTATGACATGATATGATGTTTA
>JAGFNQ010004288.1:0-55164 GCA_024364735.1 Boesenbergia rotunda
GTGGTTCCCTCGAGAAAGGTTCTAAGAGGAAGGCCAAAGAACAGAATAAGGGAAAGAAGAAAAAGGCCAAAAAGACTGAAAAACCAAAAGGCACTTGCCATCATTGTGGCAAGGAGGGTCACTGGCGAAGAAACTGCAAGGTTTATCTTGAGTCCTTGAAGAAAAGGCATCCGATGCCCCATCCTCTTCAAGTATCTTCGTTATTGAATGTCACTCTATTTCCTCAAACCTGGGTACTTGATACTGGGTGTAGCTCACATATATGTAATGACATACAGGGGCTAAGGAATAGAAGAAGACTCGTCAAGGGAGAAGCGAATTTGCGAGTTGGAAACGGAGCAAAGATTGCTGCTGTTGCCATTGGAACATATTTGCTAAAGCTCCCTACAGGACGTGTCTTAGAATTGGATAATTGTTATTTTGTTCCTTCGTTAATAAAGAACATTGTATCTATTTCATGTTTAAATGAAAAGGGTTATCATTTAACTTTTAGTAACAATTGTTGTTACATATCTTTAAATGGCGTTCTTTATGGGAATGGAACTTTGTGCAATGGCATCTACACGTTAGATTTATCCAGTGACGTTTTCAATATCGAAGTTAGCAACAAACGAGCTCGAATAGATAATCGAATAGACTCCTACACTTGGCATTGTCGTCTTGGCCATGTAAGTAAGAAATGCATGACCAAATTACACCGATGTGGAAGTTTGGAATCATTTGAACCCGGTTCATTTGATACATGCGAATCATGCTTAAAAGGCAAGATGACCAAATTACCCTTTTCCGGAAAAGTTAATCTAGTGGGAGAATTGCTTGGTCTAGTACATACTGATGTATGTGGACCAATGTCAACTCTTGCACAAGGAGGCTATAGCTACTTCATCACCTTTATCGATGATCACTCACGATTCGGGTACGTGTTCTTGATGAAACACAAATCTGAAGCCTTTGAGAAATTCAAAGAGATCAGAAATGAAGTAGAGAAACAGCTTGGCAAAATTATTAAAATACTTCGATCCGATCGGGGTGGTGAATACTTAAGTCAAGAGTTTCAAGATTATCTTAGGGACAATGGGATATTATCCCAATGGACTCCGCCGTATACACCACAGCATAATGGTGTATCTGAGAGGCGCAACCGAACCTTGATGGACATGGTTAGGTCAATGATGAATCATGCAACTCTTCCAAAATCCTTTTGGGGCTATGCACTTAAGACAACTGTTTACTTGCTAAACAGAGTCCCGACCAAGGTAGTCTCTACTACTCCATATGAGACATGGAATAGTAAGAAACCCCACTTAACTCACCTTAAGATATGGGGTTGTCCTGCTTATGTGAAGCGGATTGTATCAGATAAATTGGATGCTAAGTCTGATAAATGTCTATTTATTGGATACTCTAAGGAAACGAAGGGTTACCAATTCTATCATCCCTTGGAACAAAAGGTGTTTGTTTCAAGGCATGCTGTATTTCTGGAAAAAGAATTTCTTTTACAAGAAAACAGTGGGAGTGGGATTGAACTTGATGAAGTTCAAGAAACTCCAATAGACATTACAGAGACACCTAGTCTAGACCCACAACTAATACCTCATAATGATGAGCTATCAGTTGAACCTAAACTACACCACCTCTTCGTAGATCTGATAGGACACGCAATATTCCAGAGAGATACGGATTTCTCGTAAGTGAATCGAACGACGTGTTACTCATAAGCGATGACGAACCTATCAGTTATGAAGATGTTCTGAAAAGTTCAGAAAAGGACAAATGGCTTGAGGCCATGAAGTCGGAAATGGATTCCATGTACGAAAACCAAGTATGGGACTTAGTTAACCCACCTGAAGGGATTAAGCCCATAGGGTGCAAGAGGGTTTTCAAGAAGAAAACCGACATGGAAGGTAATGTTGTTACCTTTAAGGCTAGATTAGTGGCAAAAGGATATCGTCAGAAGCAAGGAATTGATTATGACGAAACCTATTCGCCAGTAGCTATGCTTAAATCCATTCGGATGCTCCTAGCCATAGCAGCTCATTATGATTATGAGATATGGCAAATGGATGTGAAAGCAGCTTTCCTTAACGGAAACCTGCTTGAGGATGTATACATGATACAACCTGAAGGTTTCACATCGGTTGATAAAACCAAGGTATGCAAGCTTCGACGATCCATATATGGACTGAAGCAAGCATCTAGGAGCTGGAACATCCGTTTTGATGAGACAATCAAAGAGTTTGATTTCTCACAAAATCCTGACGAATCTTGTGTGTACAAGAAGGTTAGTGGGAGTGCAGTCGTATTCCTAGTATTATATGTCGACGACATCTTACTTATAGGAAACGATATATCAGTCTTACAGACAGTTAAAATTTGGTTGTCCAAAACTTTCTCCATGAAAGACCTGGGAGAAGCAACCTATATCCTTGGGATTAGAATCTATAGAGATAGATCAAAACGGTTGCTTGGTCTTTCGCAGTCTACATATATAGACCGAGTGCTAAAAAGGTTTAGCATGTCGGAATCCAAGAAAGGTTACCTTCCCATCAGGCATGGGATCAACCTTTCAAAGTCTATGTGTCCGCGCACAGAAGACGAGAGGATTTGCATGAATAAGATTCCCTATGCATCCGCGATAGGATCTATCATGTATGCTATGTTATGTACTAGGCCCGATGTATCGTATGCTTTGAGCGTCACAAGCAGATACCAGTCGGATCCAGGAATGGATCATTGGGCGGCTGTTAAGACAATCCTTAAGTACTTAAGAAGAACTAAGGATGTGTTCCTAATATATGGAGAAGGAGATATGGTAATACGTGGGTATACAGATGCCAGTTTCCAGACAGATAAGGATGACTCCAAATCTCAGTCTGGATACGTATTTACTTTGAATGGAGGCGCAGTAAGTTGGAAAAGTTCCAAACAAGACACCGTAGCGGATTCCACCACGGAAGCGGAATATATCGCAGCTTCGGAAGCAGCAAAGGAAGCAGTCTGGATCAAGAAGTTCGTCTCCGAACTTGGCGTGGTTCCAACCATTGATGATGCAGTGCCGGTTTACTGCGACAACAATGGAGCTATTGCACAAGCAAAGGAACCAAGGTCTCATCAGCGATCCAAACACGTGCTTCGCCGCTATCATCTGATCAGAGAGATTATAAGTAGGAATGACATACAAATTGAGAAAATTCCCACTGAAAGGAATTTAGCGGATCCTTTAACTAAGGCCTTGCCTCAAAACAAGTTTGAGGGTCATGTTAGAGCCTGTGGTATTGGATACCGTAGCGATTGGCATTAGGCCAAGTGGGAGTTTGTTAGTGATATGAGAGAAGTGTCCTAAGGCAATCGCCTTATGATTGTAAAACATTTATTTTAATAAATGATAATTCACTATTTGAGTATACATGCTTGTGTATTTGATTGGGATCTTAAACTCATCTACTGAATGTCCGCAATACAACTCACAGCATAAGAGAATTTGTGATGGGATCACAACTAGTGATTATCTCTAAATGTGCAAATGTGAAGTATTGAAAATATCCCTAGTCGATGAATTGATAAATACGGACACTATCAATTCTGTTGAGACTAGCATGGGTTATTCTCTAATCAGCTGATTCTCACTGGCTGGTGACATTGGGATGTCCGGAGATAAACATGGGTGCTAGTTAAGGGAACTAGTTCATTGGAGTGACTAGCTGTAAGACTTCATATGGAATCTATCTATAGATATGTCAATGAAGTTCTTACTGCGGCTTAAGTGCGATGTTCCTTTGACTTGCGGTGTTCAAGTCATCTTGGTCATGGTGACTTATACTTTAACATCTTAAGCAAGCATCTCCAAGGAGGTGTGGACCCAGGATGATTGGGTATAAGCCGAAGTGCCCGAAGATGTTTGAACAGCCTACAAAGGATTCACCACTCCTTGCGAGGAGATGTATACCCAGGCCTATCGTCGGATTGTTACTCAAAACCTCTGGCCAGAGTATATCATGTTTGGAGTACGAGTCTCTAAAATACATGAGAGTAACTAGAAATCCAAAGGACGAGAAAGACACTACTTGGGCTAGGTGTGACGTAGTCAGCCTAGTGGGGACTGACACAAATAGACCGTGTCCTGAACCAAGTGGGTATAAGATGGTGAAGGGAATGGGGCACGATTCATTAGAGCTGCTGAAGGGTTTCAGAATAATTTCTTCTGAGGTCAAACCGTTGATCTTTCGATTAATTGGGGGTCATGATGTACTACTAGGTGCCACTCATGATCGTTCTATAATTTGTTGATTATAGACGGCCAACATAAATCGAAAGCCTATTTAGTCACACGCACTACGAGTAATCCGAGGGATTTAAAACGAGTTGAAAATTGGATTTTCCGATCAAGAGAAATAAGTCGAATCTGAATTTATCAGAGGCGCAATGGAAGCTAAAATGGCTAAGTCTTTTGAAGGCTTATTGGGCGAATTAAATGAGTTTAATTCGCGAACGGTTCGGGTTGGTTTGGCCGGCCAAAGAGGGTGCCAAACCTCCTTGAAGTGGCCGGCCACCTATTGGGGAGAAAACCAATTAATTTTGGTTTAATTAATAAAATAGATCTAGCGCGATTTATTTTATAAATTATGGATAAATAAATTTGTATAAAGAAATTTATATAAATAAATTTATAGAAATTTATTCTTT
This sequence comes from Boesenbergia rotunda, assembly GCA_024364735.1. NCBI lineage: Eukaryota > Viridiplantae > Streptophyta > Magnoliopsida > Zingiberales > Zingiberaceae > Boesenbergia > Boesenbergia rotunda. The sequence goes on from JAGFNQ010004288.1 coordinate 4,684, forward strand.
TTATGGAAGTTAAAATAATCCATGAATTGGTTTATTTTAATTTTATAAAATCAATTATGAATTGATTTTTCCATAATAAGAAAGTTTATAAATTTCTTATAAAATTTATTCCATAATTTAAAGAGAAGATTAATTAGTTTTATTATAAAGTTAGTTATAATAAAATTCATAAGAGAATTTATAGGATAAATTTTCTTATGATAACTAATTAGTTTTATTATAAAGTTGGTTATAATAAAACTTGGTTTAAACGGAATAATTCATAAGAGAATTTATAGGATAAATTTTCTTATGATAACTAATTAGTTTTATTATAAAGTTGGTTATAATAAAACTTGGTTTAAACGGAATAATTCATAAGAGAATTTATAGGATAAATTTCTTATGATAACTAATTCCGTTAATTCCGTTAAGAGGAGACTTGGCAAGGGAGAAGCAACTATATAAGGAACCAAAGGGAAGCCTTTATTCCTAATCAATCAATTGATAATTGAGAAGCTCCCTCTCTCTCTTATTCTCTTCTCTTCTCTTCTCTCTTCCCCATTAGGGCCGGCGCCCTCTTCACCATCCCTAGGGCCGGCGCACACCAACCCTAGGGCCGGCGCCTCCCTCTCCCAAGTGGGTTGCCGTGAGCTTCAAGAAGAAGGAGAAACGAAACAAGAAGAAGAAGAAGCGGATAGCGACTCCTCTCTTCTCGGAATTCGATTCCGTTTCTTTGTTGGTTAGTTTCCATTCTTTCCTATCTTTTCTCTTGTGCTTCTAGTTGTGCCTTCCGAGGATCTAGTAGTTCTCGTCAGCACAAAACTCGTGACTTTGCGAAGTCATCCCGAAGAGAACTCGGCGTAGACGCGAATAGAGGCGGAGCTTCCAAGGGACGCTACGGTTAGATCTCGTCCCTTACTTCGAGTTACGAGAAGTATAATGTAAATTAATTTACTTTTCCGCAAAGTTTTATTTTATAATTATGTCAACACACCATAAGATTGCATGCTAGATACGAAGTTAAAATAATTTAGGAAATTATTTTATGCAAATTCTTCCGCTGCACGTAAAAATTTAAAATTTTACGAACTCGTATCCTTGTCGACATGCACCCAGTCCCAACAACTACTCGTCCACTTCCTTTGGACGATCCGGATCTTGAACGCAAGAAAAGAAGGGGAGAAACCCTTGTTCTCTTCTTGTTTTCGGCAAGGAAGAAGAAGAATGAGAAACTCTTGGTTTTCCCTTCTTCTATTCCTTTATATACTAAGTGGAAGTTGAAGCATCACTCATAAAAGATGCTTACTATCACTTATCTATTATCGATTCCATTTTCTAACAAAATAATCACTAGCTCAATTGAAAACTTGAAACTAACTCTTACCTTAGGTCATAGGTTCGAGTCCCTACTTCGCCCCTTTTATAAGAAAATTTTAATTTCATTTTGTTTATTTTGAAAATTTTAGGTGTTATAGGTTCCCCAATTTAGAATTATTCAACAAGTTTGCCCAAACAACCTATAAGTCTATTAAGACTAGCTTCCTAAATAGGCAATTCTTCACTCAATCATGCCCCTTAGCGATGGACGCTATCAACTTTTATCAATTAGATCACCTAGTCTTCTGCACACATCCTGTGAACTCGACCCTGTGTGCAGAATTTTACAACAATCTTGTCAAGATTGATGACCTACTCTACTCTACCACAGTAGAAGGCACTCCCCTAACCATTTCTCCGACCTTGTTTAATCGGTTTCTCGGACTATGACCTTCATAGTCAACCTTTTCTTGTTATCCTCCGACTGACCCACCCTTCGCACCCCCCGATTCGCACATCACACTAGATACTCTTTACTCCTATTTCTTTGGAGATGTGCGAAATCCGTTGGCTCGACGATTTCAATCCGTTGACCTCCGAGTCTAGGATTATGCCCTTTACCGAGTGATAGTTCGCTGTGTACTCCCACTTACCACCCGAGATGTCGCGACCATGCGACCGTTTCACACATTTTTACTCTACGCCATGATTCATCAGTTAGATATCGACATAGGTCTTCATATATTCTACACTATCATTTTCGCATCGTGCGTATCTACTCACGATCGAGTACGTACGCCCTACTGCCACATTATCACCTCCCTTCTTCACCACCATGGTCGCGATATCACTGCCGGAGAGATTATTTCGATGACTGAGTTTGACGAAATAGGGATTAGAAATTTTTTCTTTAGCGGGGATAGATGTTTGGGCCACGGGGGTCCTAGCATGGAGACGGGAGAGAGCTAGACGGTAGGACAACTCCGACGAAGAGGTGGAGGTAGACGTAGCTGATCTCGCAGCAGAGATCAACGAGCAGTTACAGGAGCCTCCCCCACCCACCACCGATCAGTGCATTACCCAGTTGCAGACAGAGATGCATAGTTTCAGGAAGGAGGTCGATGCCTATCACATCGAGCACATGGACGCCCTCTGAGCCAATCGAGAGGCAAGCAATGCACAATACAATGAAATGATGTCGCTGCTTCGATCTTGGCATCCTGACCCATCTGACCATCCTGGACCATCTTTCTAGATCATTCTTAGTCTACTTTAGTATGGACTATTTGACTATTCCTACTCAGTAGGGTTGACTTGTATTTGACTCAATACTTGACTTGTACTTGACTTTGGTTTTACTTTTCTAGTCCTACTATTGACCAGATGACTCGTATGCATTACTCTTTTATTATTTGCCATTTCAATTAGTATGCTAAATCAGATAGGGTTATGCTTAGTAGAATAGGACTATTTTTTTAACTGTCTTATTTCTTATCTGATATTTATTTAAAAAATCATTTTATCTTGAAATTTAAAATGATTTTCCGACTTAATTTTTTTGAAAAACTTACCCCCTTCAAAACTAGGGTTTTTATTCACAAATAGACTTAGCTTAGGCCCTAACCCTTTAACTGCATGCACCTATAGATCTCGAAGCCATCATCTCACAAGCACCTTAGGGTACTTTTGATTGATAACCTAGACTGGGTTGAGATGCTTAGGTCTATGCCTTGATTCAAGATGCTTTATGTCAGTGCATCTGCAGTAATTGGGGCAATAAATACAAATTGAACAGTAATCAGGTTAAGTGTCAAGCATAGAAAATCTAACTTGACCAGATCACTTAACTTGACTAACCCTAGCGAAAGCTACTATTTATAACAGCTAGTAAGTAGCTAACTGGGTTAGACAGGACCCGAAAGAGAAGAATGTAAATTGATTTGGTCCAGTTTATGCTTAGAATTGGTTCAATACAACACTTTCATTACTCAATTTTTTGCTATAATATCTTTTTTGATATATGGCAAAGGTGGAGAGAGTGGAAAGGAGAGAAAAGAAGGTTTTAAAATTTAAAATTTTCCAAATTAAATTTCTTTTTCAAGAACTTTTATCTCCTTTTCAAAAAGTAAAGTAACAAAAATTCCTTTTGAAAATTTTCTAAGTGTTAAAATTTCAAAATTCCTTTTGAAAATCTTCTAAGTGTTAAAATTTCAAAATTCCTTTTGGAAAAGTTTCTAAGTGTTCAAACTTATTTTTAAAAATTTTCTAAGTGATCAAAATTATTTTGGAAAATTTTCTAAGTGTTCAAAATTATTTTGAAAATTTTTTTAAGTGTTGAAACTAAATGGTTTTGGAAAATTTTCTAAGTGTCAAACTTGAAAATATTTTGGAAATTTTTTCTAAACTTGAAAATCCCTTCTGAAAATTTTCTAAGTGTTGAAAACCTGAAAAATCTTTTCATTTTATGGTTAAATATGGAATTAGAAATATTTTCAAAAACCCCACGTATTTTTGAAAAACTCAGGGGGAGAATTTCTTCTAGGGGGAGTAAATTACGTACTTGTTTATTTACTTGTTTCATTAACTTAAGTTTTTGAACCGTGTTGCCATAAATCAAAAAGGGGGAGATTGTTGGTGCAGACTGCACCTAAGTCAAACCTGGGTTTTGATAATGACAAAGGGTTCAGAAGTTAAGATGTTATTGTGATCTAACGTGTTCACTGAGTGTGCCGAAAGAAGTCCTAGATACAATAGGTAAGAAGGCCTAGCAAGGGATGGGCAAAGAAGTCCTGGTCAAGGACTGGGCAAGAAGACCTGACTGGAAGTCAGGAAAAGAAGTCATGGTTGAGGACTGGGCACGAAGTCCTGGTAAGGGGTTGGGCACCGAAGACCTGACCGGAAGTTGGGCAAAAAGACCTGACCAGAAGTTGGGCACGAAGACCTGGTCAGGTGGATTGGGCAAAAGTCCTACCGGAGGAGCTGGTTGGCAAAAGGTAAACTCTCCTGAGAGGAGTAGGTGAGGACGCGTTCCCCGTTGAGGGAATAGTAGGCGTCGGTTCGACCTAGGGTTCCATTTGGGAGACCCGAAGTCAGAACCAAGATAGCTATGGTTGTAATTAATACTTGTTTTGTTTTTGGGACTAACCTAAGTTGCAGGGTCGAAGGACTGTTCGTCTGCAAGTGAGGGACTTCACTGGGCCTAGGCGCCCGAATGGGCTCAGGCACCCGTATGGATACGGGCGCCCAAGAGTGAAGCCAAAACCCAAAACATAGCTGTGAAGCCACTGGACCAAGGTGGATGAGGCGCCCGTGAGGTCACGGGCGCCCCATCAGCTGAGGCGCACAAGTGGAGGTGGATAAGCACTGACCGAGCCCGCGGATAAGGATTCGTGAATCGAAGGGCACGAGTTAGGCGCCCCCAACGTCAAAGGCGCCCGTATGAGCACTATAAAAGGGGGCTCGACCCCAAGGCTTCAACATCCATTCATTCCAACACTCCAAACACTTTCGCTTACGCGCTGCACTCCGGCAAAGTTCCATTTCAAGATTTCAGCACCGACGATGACCCTCTGCTTCGGAATTCGATCCATCTCGGGCGTCGGTAAAGGATTAATTTACGAAAGTGTTGTGACTTAATTTTCCAAATTCTATATCTGTACTTTGAATCTGTATAAATCTTTTCGAATATAGAATTGCCCAAAGTAAATGGTCATGGACCGTGGGCCTTGGAGTAGGAGCCGACCGCGACTCCGAACCAAGTAAAAAATCGACTTGTGTTCCTGTGTGATTTATTTCTTTCCGCTGCGCATATTCCTTAAACTGTCTGAAAATTTTTGATAACGATATTCACCCCCACTCTATCGTTTTCTCCGATCCAATAGTTTTGCTCATAGAATTCATTCCCAATATTCTTCCCCCTTTCAGTCCACTAGTTGCCTCTAATCATATACTTATATTATTACCAACAAAGGCCTCAGATCTGTCATTATCATTACTAGCACTCGAATTTCTTTGTGCTAGCTCTAGTTCATCATATCTCTCATGTATTTTCACGAGAAAAATTAAAATAAATTTTCAATAACAATATAATATAAATGCATATAATATAAATAGAGAGCAAATACGTAACTAATAGAATATAAGTTATAAATTAAGATCCATGATTAATTCAAACCTTAATTACTTTAGCTCTCTCCCCGCTCTAAGTCTTGTCATTTATTTGAAATGTGCGGGTGAACGTGTATATGAATAATTGCTCCCTCCCCAATTCCTTGGTCTAAAAAAAATATTGTTAGAAATAATGAAATAATCTGAAATTGATTAAAAAATTAGTATTTAAAAATTACCAATCTGCATGTATGTTCATCGATATTGATTGAGCCTCCCGCATATATTACAAACGAGTCTCCAAAATTATAAGCTTGATTTATTTTATTTTGTAGCATTTTGAGCCTCCCGCTCTCTAGGTTCATCTGTGATATTTTAAAAGTATTTATTTTTAAATTTTTTTTGACGAATCCCTAGATTCGTCTCAAATTTACGACAAATCTAGAGATTAATTACAAACCTTAATATTTTAAAAAAATAAAAATAAATGTGTTTAGAATGCTGCAGATGAACCTAGAGAACTTAGAATGAGATGAAACAATTTCTTATGTGTTTATATCAGTCTCCTAATGACATAAACAACCTCAAATATATTGAGATCAATGATTTGTTTAATATCAAAATGCCTTTAACATTTTCAAACTCTAACTTTTCTCACTAAGTCATTGGTCCATCTTTTCACTTAACTATGAAAAAAATATATTCAGTGATGTTTGAGGTTGTTTATGTGATTAGGAGATCAATACGAATATATAGGAACTTATTTCATGAAATTTCGAGCTTTATAGATCTATCTATTTCATTTAAAAATTATTTATTTTGATTTTTAAAAAATTAAATTTTGCGATGAATCTTATAATCCATTGCAAATTTTATTATTTATTTTTAAAAAATAAATACGTTCAAAATGACATAGATAGACCCAGAGTGTTTGGAATGAGATGAAATAAGTTTCTATGTGTTTGTATCAATCTTGTGGTGATATAAATAATCTCAAATATAATTTTGTCCCAATATATTTTTAAACTTATTCATGTTAAAAAACTTATGGATCTAAATATATTAGGTACAATTTATATTTGATGCCAATTATATCATTAGGAGATTGATACAGATACATAGGAATTTGTTTTATGTCATTCTGAGCTCTCTAGCTCCAACTGTGGCATTTTGAATGTATTTATTTATTTTTTTAAAAAAAATAAGCATGGTAATGAATCCCTGGATTCGTTGCCAATTTGTGATAAATCTGAAGATTCATCGCAAACATTAATTTTTTAAAAAATAAAAATAAATATATTCAAAATGTCATAAATGAATCTAGAGAGCTCGGAATGAGATGAAATAAGTTCTTATGTGTTTGTATAAATCTCTTATGGACATAAACAACCTCAAACATGAATTTCACCAAATCTATTGTGATCAATAACTTGTTTAATATCAAAATGCCTTTAACATTTTCAAACTCTAACTTTTTTCACTAAGTCATTGATCTATCTTAACATTTAACTATGAAAAAAAAATATTCACTAAAATTAGTTTTTGAGGCTGTTTATGTAATTAGAAGATCAATACGAACACATAAAAACTTGTTTCATGAAATTTTGAGCTCTCTATATCTGTGGCAGTTAAAATGCATTTATTTTGATTTTTCAAAAATTAAATTTTGTGACGAATCTTTGAATTTGTAGCAAATTTTATTATATATTTTTAAAAAATAATTACGTTCAAAATCTCACAGATGGACCTAGAGAGTTTGGAATGATATGAAACAATTTCTACATGTTTCTATCAATCTTTTGATGACATAAATAAAGTCAAATATAAATTGACCCTATATACATTTTTTCAATAATTTTTGGAATAAAAAATAGTATTTTCAAATTCATTCATGTTAAAAAAATTATGGATCTCAATATATTAGGCAAAATTTATATTTGAGGTCATTAATGTCATCAGGAGATCGATACGAATATATAGGAACCTGTTTAATCTCATTTTGAGCTCTCTAGATCGATTTGTGACATTTTGACAGCATTTATTTTTATTTTTTAAACATTGCCTATTCTGCGATGAATCCCCAATTTTGCGATGAATACGTTTTCATCGTAGAAACCCCTAAATCTCTTCAACAAACCCGATCCCCCTTGCCCAAGATATTCATTCACTCCACTCCTTGGCGGCAGCTAGTTTTCGAATTTTTTTGGTGACGATTTCCTCTCAGTAAGAACTCTCTTGCTCTCCCTATACCCTTTTCTTCTTTTTGCCAGCGGTGCAGGTTCCTCAGTGGATGTGACACACCTACCCTTGGTGGCATGCTTAGCCATACTGGTCGAGGGTGGCCTATGCTGGCCATGATCGACCTTGGCTGGTCACAGTCAGCCTTGCCTGGCCTCGGTCGGCCCTGCCTGGCCTCGGCCGACCCTGAGTGGCATGGCTGGCGCGATTGGCCAAGCTTGGCCACTTCTCTCCTTGTTGGCCACGGGCGCGATTGCCCTTAACCGGACGCGACTACCCAAGGCCAATCGCAGACATGGACGCAGGCAATTGTAGTTAGGCATGGTTGGCAGCCAGTTGACCCCGTCTTTTCAAGGTTGGCCATGGGTGTTTCTATATATGTTTGTTTGCCTTTCTATTTGTTATTGTAGTATCTTATTGTAATATTATTTATGCAGGTCTATATTTGGCAAGTTTGGAGACACACTCGTCTTCATTGACCTTTGCTAGGCATACCCTATACCTATTATTTTAATAATGATAGGATAAGTGTATTATCTCATGTTTTTATTTTATTTGTTATATTTTTAGTCCAATTATTTGTATGTGAATTTAATACATATTGACTAGTAGTATACCCTATTGGAAACAAACAAAATATAGAATGAAAGAAGTTGGACATATAAAATGAATTTATCTAACCATCGGGAGTTAACTAATGAGTTTATGATTGGATTGACCTAAAATTTAAATTTTTCATCTAGTAATGTTAAGAAATATAGATGTAAATAAGATAAGGTGTCCATGTAAAAAATGTCATAATGGGAAATTTTTACACTGCGATAAAGTTGACGAACATCTTTATAGATTTGGTTTTACACCAAATTATTATAATTGGACATTTTATAGTGAACTGTTCATACCTAATGAGAATTATGGATAAAACATACAAGTCTCAATTAGTGGTGATCAGAGGTATTATAATCAATTAAATTCATATTAAAGGATGGTAATTGATATAGAGAGTAAGAATTTCATTCCTGAACCACATGGTACAAGGTCTAATTAACTTCCAATAGTTTAACAAATATTTACTACTTATACATCACCGTTGGAGGAGGTAGAAGTACCACCGATTGATGAAACATATCTTCAATTTCAGGAAGTGTTGAGTACTGTTTATGAACCATTATGGGCTGGTTATGATAGTCACACTAAATATCTCTTACCGCAAGACTATTAAATGTCAAGGCAGAGCATAATGTGTCACAAAATTATCTTAATGGTTTTATTCAAGATATTGGAGTGGCATTGTAGCGTGATCACATATTGCCTAATGATTTTTATAGTATGAAAAAACTTGTGAATGAATTAGGTCTTCCGGTGGTAAGAATTGATATTTGCAGAGATGGTTGTATGCTAGATTAGAGAGATGATGTAGATGCATATGTTTGAAATTATGTAATAAGCTAGGTATAGGAGCACCATATAGAGTCAACATTGACATAAATCAATAGTCAATTGTTTTATTTGCCTTTAACTCCTAAGTTACAAAGGTTGTATGTTGGTGCCGAAAGCACCAGATCGAACCTGGTTTTGATAATGACAATGGGTTCAAAGTTAAGTTTGTGTGGTGATCTAATGAATTTGCTAAGTGTGCAGGAAAGTCCTAGTTAAACTAGTCACGAAGTCTTGGGTGGTAATTCTATCCGTTGCGCAGTTAAACATTATCCTGGCTTAGGCGTCCTAGTCCCTTTCAGGCGCTTGAATGTCGATGTGGCTCCTCCACTCTGCACACGCCACGCAAGTTTGACCGTTGCGCCAGCTCAGACACCCGCTGCTAGCTCCCAAACGCCTGAGTCCAATTCAGGCGCCTTAGTCCAACTGGTTCAACTTTTCAGCTACAATCTGGGTTAGTTCCATACAATAATATAAACAGAATAAATGTAAGTATGGATTTAGAGCCAGTGCAGTCTTGGTCATGACTTTTAGGTTTCACCTGAAACCCTAGGTCGGACCAATGCCTATTGTTCCCTCTCGGGGAACGCATCCTCACCTATTCTTCTCAGGAGAGTGTATGTGCTGCCACCCGGAACCTCCGGTTGGACTTTTGCTCGACGTCTGAGGACTCAGAACTCGATGACATTCAACCTTGACCCATCTAGACTCCTGTCCACAATCCTAAGTCGGCAAAGTCTTCTGCTCGATCCCCCGGACCAAGACTTCATGCTCGGCTTCACTCACCAAGTCTTCATTGCCTGATTCCTGACCAGGACTTTGTGCTCAACCCTGCAGGTCAAGACTTTTTGCCTAGCTTACATAGGACTTTCCTGCAAGCTTCACAAGTTCATCAGTATGCACAAACCAGCTTAACTTGAACCCTTTGCCATTTATCAAAACAAGGTTCGATCTGGTGCTTCCGACACTAACAATTCCTCCATTTTTGATTATGGCAACCCAGTTCAAAGTTAAGCTAAAAACAAGTTTAAATAGGGAAATAAAATTTTATTTTGAGCTCTCCCCCTTAACTAGTTATCACCCCCTTGATCAAATATTTTTTCACTTTGAACTCCTTTCTTTCTCTCCCCCTTTTCCATATATCAAAATCATGTAATACAAGGGTATGAAATGTTGGATCGGAGAAATTCGATAGAGGGGGGGGGGGGGTGAATATCGAATTAGAATTTTTTGAAAAACTAGAGAAAATACTCTGCGGAAAATAACAAAACAGTCGAACGCAAGTTGGTTTTACTTGGTTCGGAGTCGCGGTTGTTGAGGCAATCTGTGGTCCGGAGTGACCAAGTGTTTTGATGTTTGGGCAAAGGGTTTATGTTAGGTTTCCCTTGTTATCTCATATGTGTATGTTGAGTGTGCAGGATGTATAGGTTACACATATAGACTTGACTAGACGACCTCAGTATGGTAAAGGGTGGCATGGAGGCAAGCTGGAGGCTTGCGTGCGCATCCGAGGGACCTTGGAGAGCAGGGACGATGAGCTGATGGACGTGGACTTTGAGGCATACGTGAAGAATGGCATGGAGGTAAGCTGGAGGCTTGCGGGCATCCGAGGGATGGGAGCCGAAGATGAAGAGGGCGCGAAGGCAACAGTCGAGGCTGCGGAGGAGGAGTCAGTCGAGTCGTGAGGGTACGAGTGTTGTGTGATTGTACTTGGGAATGTCCTAGGGTCGAGTGCTGAGAGAAGTGTACTCGGGAAGGGAAACCCTAGGTGTGTGAGTAGGGCAATCGACTGCCATTAGGGCAGTCGACTGGTAAAACTCACAGAAAGAGTCTGGCCACTGGACCAGTCGACTGCCCTTGTAGCAGTCGACTGGTGACATCCAGAATTCGAATGTTAGATGTGTAACGGTTAGATTTTAGTGAGGGCAGTCGACTGCCCCTGATCAGCCTAGGGTTCTATTTAAAGAGGACTTCGTGGAGGCTGAGATCCTTGACGAAACTCGCTTGGGTAAAGTGAGTTAGTAGTCTCTTGTGCTCAGATAGCGTCCGAAGTGTTGAGGCGAGGTTTCTCCACCAACAAGGAGCGACAGAGTTAGCCCGAGATTATCTGAGGATTGATCCACCGATGGATTCTTGGATTAGTCACCCATCCGGGGTGGATACCAAGTAAATCGGTTTGTTAGCATTGTTCTCTCTTGATTAGTTTATTTTTTTTTGTATTTCCGTTGCGCTAACAACCTTGTAGAGAATTCGATGAAAAAGTGCTATTCCCCCCTCTAGCAACATCGTCGATCTATCAATTGGTATCAGAGCAAGGACTGCTCTTGATCGGACTAACCGCCGAGGGAGCACACTCTAGAGGGAAAAGAAAATGGAAGATAAGTTGGGGGACAACATCTACACTCCGCCGGCCTAAGATCATCAGAATTTCGGATATTGGAAAGCGAGAATGGAGGCATGGTTCGAAATGGAGTGGGACTTTCGGATCGCGGTTGAAGAGCCCTTCGAGATTCCAAAGGATAAGTACGGGAAGAGGCTTAGACCTAGGTATTGGAATCAAGAGCATCAGGAACAAGCAAGGGCAAATGAAAAGGTAATGGGTATATTGATTGATATTGTGCCTAACAAAATTTTGAGTTGTGTAGGGGCATACCAAAATGCATGTGAATTGTGGAGCAATTTGAAAGAATATCATGAAAGTACTACACAAGTTCAAGAGCCCAAGGATAAAAGTCAAATTAGTCAAGAAGAAGAAGAAGAAGAAAAGGAAGTATCTACATCTTCAAGTGAGGGAGAGAGTGAAAGATCATCAACCTCCTCAAGAGAAGAAGAGGAGGTATCGATTTCAAGAATTGAGGTGGAGGAGAGACTCTCAATCATACCGGATCAAGAGGAGGCATCCACATCATCAAAAGTTGAAGAAGTTCCAACCTCCACCAAAGTCAAATCAAAAGAACATATCACATGCTTTGGTTGCAACGAAAAGGGGCACTACAAGGACAAGTGGCCAAAAGGTAAAAAGGAGGTAAAATCTAAACTCATTTCAAATTTTTTTAAATCTAACGTAGGTTGTAGGAATGAAGAGGCCTAAGCTAAAAAGAAGAAGATCCTGTTGGTGCAGAATGTACCTAAGTCAAACCTGTGTTTTGATAATGGCAACATGGCTCAAAAGTTAAGTCTAACTTGTTTTCTAACAAGTTACTCTAGTGTGCAGGAGAAGCCCTAGCGAAGGACTGCTAGGCACTGGCGAAGGAATGCCAGGGTAAAAAGTCCTAGCGAAGGACTGCTAGGCGCCAGGTGAAGGACAACCTGGTCAGAAGCCCTAGCGAAGGAATGCTAGGCACCGAGCGAAGGGCAGCTCGGCATCCAAGACCTAACAATGGACCGTCAGGCAAAAGTCCAACCAGAGGAACGGTTGGCATCAGGTAAATTCTCCTGAGAGGAGTAGGTGAGGACGCGTTCCCCGTCGAGGGAACAGTAGGCGTCGGTTCGACCTAGGGCTCCATTTTGGAGACCAAAGTCAGAACCTAGACAGCTAAGGTTGTATAATCTAATAACTTAATATATTGTTATGTTTTGGACTAACCCTGGATGCAGGACCGAAGGAACGTGTGTCTGCAGCTCAGAAAGCCTCAAAGGAGAGAGGCAAGGGCTGAGTAGGGCGCCCGGAGTGTCCCGGGCGCCCCCAAGGTGCATACAAAACAAAACAAAGTAAAAAGGGTTCGAACAGTTGCTGAGCGAGGCGCCCCCGTGCTCCCGGGCGCCCCGGCTGCTCCCGGGCGCCCCCGTGCTCCCGGGCGCCCCCATACGCATACCTCGAATCAAAAGCCTTCGAAGCCAGAAGATAAGATTTGACCAGGTCAACCCGGGCGCCCGAGCGCTCCGGGCGCCCCGGTCAAAGCGGATCCAGAGGATCAGACGCGACCGAGAGCTCTGCGGATCAGAGGCCACGTGGGGGGTACCCCTGACATCCCGGGCGCCCCCAAACCCTATATAAAGGGCCCTCGACCAAGGCTTTCAATCATCCGTTCTCTCAACGCCTCAAAGCTCTTCTACGCTCGTGCCTTGCTCCGGAAACATTCCAACTCGAGCTGACGACGTCCCACTGCCCCGAAAAAGTCAATCCACTCCGGACGTCGGTAACGAAGAGCGCAATTCTTTATTATTATTTTAGTGCACTTACTTTGTAATTAAATTCTGTAAACTATTATTGCGCTTCATATAGAATTGTCCAAAGTAAACGGTCAACGACCGTGGGCCTTGGAGTAGCAGTCGACACAGGCTCCGAACCAAGTAAATCGACTGTGTCTTTATGCTGTGTGTTTTTAAGTTTATTTTTCCGCTGCGTACGTGCTCTTTACGAAAATCCGAACGATTTCCGATATTCACCCCCCCCCCCCTCTATCGGTTTTCTCGATCCAACAAGTGGTATCGGAGTGGGGAAGTTCAAACTTGGTGCAACCACCAGTTTGAAAATTTCTTTTCGGATTTTCTTTATTATTTTTGAATTCTTTTTAAATATTTTTTTAATTTTTCGTTAAAATATTTCGTTCGATTTTTTAAGCGAGGTTGGTGCAACACCCCTCGTTATTTAATTTTTTTTTCAACACTACTAATCCAAGACCTAGTCTTGGAAAATTTGTTTTTTTGTTAGTTTTCTATTTCAGATGGCCATGCAAGAGGGATTTAGCACCGCCAGACCTCCACTCTTCAGTGGAGAAGACTTTTCCTATTGGAAAAGCCGCATGGAGGTCCACCTGAAAACTCAGGTGGACATGTGGATTATCATCCAGTCCGGACTGGAGATACCCAAGAATGCTGATGGACTTCCTCAAAGCTACTCTGAATGGGACAACTCCCTAAAACGCAAGATAGAAGTCGACGCAAAAGCTACTCAAACTCTTCAATGCGGATTGACGAAAGAAGAGCCGAACCGCGTGGGCCCCTTCAACAGTGCAAAGGAGCTATGGACAAAACTGATCGAGCTGCACGAAGGGACTTCAGATACTCGGATCAGTAAAAGGGATCTGCTCCTGAACAAGTTATACACCATCAAGATGGCCGACAACGAATCAGCAGCTCAGCTCCACGCACGAATCCAAGAGGTAATGAACGGTCTTCACACAATAGGTCACAAGGTTGAAAACTATGACCTAATAAGGTATGCCTTAAACGCTTTCCCTAGAAACACCTTGTGGGCATCTATGGTAGATGCATACAAGGTCTCAAGGGATCTTTCGAAAATAAAATTAGATGAATTATTTTCTGAACTAGAACTGCACGAACAAACTAACACCAATATGGTCGAGAAAGGTATTGCTTTCGTTGCAGGTAAAACTCTAAGGACAACGAAGAAGAAGCCTGAACCTGAACACGAGTCTAACTCAGACTCAGAAGATGAAGAAGGAGATCAAACGAAGCTGGTCCGACTAGCCCGAAGTTACTACAAGGAGCTGAAGAACCGAACCAACAAACGGAAAATCAGCCGAAGAAAGGACGAACCAGCTGAACCCTCAAATGATAAAAGCAAGCCCAACGTAACCTGCTACGAGTGCAAGAAGAAGGCCACTACAAGACAGAATGTCCAAACTTAAAGGAAATTAAAAAGACAAGAAGAAAGAAGGCGCTCCAAGCAACCTGGGACGAGTCTTCCTCAGAAGAAGAAGAAGAAGCACCCCAATCAACCCTACTAGCTCTGACCGCCTCAGAAAAAGTCGAGTCTGAGTCAGAATCAGAACAGGACGACGGCGAGCTGACATTTACAGAAGACGGCGAAATTAAGGTAACTAGTTTTAATAGATGTCAATTAACTGAATTAATTTCATTTCTTTCTCGAGATTTGGCAAAAGCCAAACTCCGAGTCAAATCCTTCCGACAGGATGTAAAATTTCTGAAAGAGGGAGCTGACTCTAAACCCTTAACTGAGAAGGTTCAGGAAGGAACTCCTACTCAAGTTGAAAAACTTGAAAAGGAGAACTCCTTCCTGAAAACTCAGGTTAAGGATCTTAGATCAGCGTTAGAACGATTTACATCTGGTTCCAAGGGTCTTGACATGATCCTTGGAAAACAGAAATCAGTTCTGAATCGATCCGGATTGGGCTATAGAACCAAATCCCGGCAAAGATCATACTTAGCTGTACTGAATCAGTCTAGAGGTAAAATTCAGGCATGGGTACCTAAACTATACCTGAACAAACAACTGGATCAAATCAGTATTGGATCCCCAAGGACAAGATTCACATCTTGCCTAACCATCACCGTGGCTTTAGTCCAGGGGGAGCCAAACTGAAAACCATATTCATTATTAGATAAAATTGTTATTCTTGATTGCAATATGATTGTTTGCTTGTTTATTTAATTTTTGCAATTTACCATGCTTAGATTTAGGCTAGTTTAAGGACTGAACAAACTTAGCTGAAACTTGACAACATAGTATTAGGTGGAGGTGAGATGATAGTACGTTAGGGAAGCCAATTTGGCGGAACTAGCCGAAGCTACTGATCCAAAACCTAAACTAGTTAGATCAGAATTTTTTCAAAGAATAATTTTGAAAATGAAATTTCATTAAAAGGCTTTGTCAAGGAAAGGGTGGATGATCCCATAAGGCTACGGCCAAAGAAGGCCTAGTGCCTCGCCAAGACCTGGAAGCCAATTTTTGAAATTCAAATTCAAATTATTTTTTGTCAAATTCGAATCTAACACAAAATTTCAGTTATTTGTAGATCTTTTCAAAAATTTCAACATTAACTAAGTTTTCAAAATTTAACTGTTTTCAAAATTAATTAAGTTTTCAAAATTTAATTATTTTCAAAATTAATTAAGTTTTCAAAATTTAGTTGTTTTCAAAATTAATCAAAATTTTTCAAAATAATTTTACTAGTCAAAATCTGTCTCACAAAACCTATAAGGCTAACGTGATTGAAAACCCTAGATTTGGGTGAGACAGTAGGATTAAGACTCAATTGTAAATTCTTTAATTTTGAGTTAATCCTGTAGTTCAGAACTCGGTCAAACCCTGGTCAACATGGTCAAACCACGGTCAACCTTGTCAAACCATGGTCAATGCAGTCAAAATCAATTCCAACCATGGTCAAATCGATTAAACTATAGTTAGACAATGACAAGACAAATTTTTGTCTTTACATACCCTTGACCAGGGCGCCCGGAACCACGCGGGCGCCCCCACCACAACCATGCAGCAAAAGCTGCATTGCAGCCTGTCGAGGGCGCCCGGACCGTCCCGGGCGCCCCCATGCAGTCAAAGTTACTGCCGTTGGCAGTATGACCTGTCCCGGGCGCCCGGGAGTTCCCGGGCGCCCCCATTAACTTGCCTATATAAGGCACCCGAAACCCCCTCTCTTCCCACACCAAAATCAACCTCCTTCTTCACTTCTTTCTCTTCAAGAAGGTCTTGCAAGTCCTCATCCTCAACTATGCCTCCCCGAGCTGCCCGGTATAATTTTATTGAAATTATTATTGCATTTAAATTTATTTTTAATGCAATATCCTTATGCTTCTTTTACTTTCTTTAACTTAGAAGACGCCGACCAAACCCGGCCAACCCCGTTGCCGAACCTAGTCCGGACCCTAGATTTCCTACCCTAGAGCTATGTAATAGGTTTGCACAAACCATTTACAAGCCTATTAAAACGAGTTATCTCAATAGGCACTTTTTTACTCAATCATGCCCTTCGCCATGAACATCATCAACTTCTATCAATTGGACAATCTTGTCTTCTGCACGCATACCATTAATGAATCTTTATGCGCAGAATTTTACAATAATATAATTCGACAAGATAATCTTATGTTTCACACCACTGTCCAAGGGATTCCTTTGACTATAACCCCGACTTTGTTGAACCGATTCCTAGGACTGCGACCCTCTCAGTCCACATTCTGCTGTTATCCTCCTAGGAACCCCCCATTTGATCCTCCCTACTCAGAGATTACCCTAGATACCATTCACTCCTATTTCTATAGGGCAGACCTCCCAGCAAATAGACGCTTCCAAGCTGTGGAACTTCAGGCCCAGAACTATGCCTTGTATAGGGTTTTGGTCCGATGTATCTTACCACTTTCCACCAGAGACCTAGGGACTATGCGACCCTTTCATGCTTTCCTTCTTTATGCCCTAGTCCATCACCTTGACCTAGACATTGGACTCCATATGTTTCATACCATTCTACATGCATCCAGTGTCACGACCCAGGGACGAGTGCGCACACCATATTGCCACATCATCACATCCCTACTTCATCACCACGGTCGTGACATTACCATTGGTGAAATTACCGCTATGACTGACTTTGACGAAATAGGATTTAGGAACTTTTCCTTAGCGGGTCTAGAGGTGTCGGCCACCGGGGTTCTTAGTTGGAGACGACAGCAGGCCGGAGCACCAGTCGACTCCGACGAGGAGGTCGAAGTCGACGTTGGAGACATAGCTGTAGCAGCCCGAGCACACATCGACGAGCCTGCTCCACCGACACTCTACCAGAGAGTGACACACTTAGAGGCGAAGGTTCAGAGTCCCCGAGAGGAGGTCGAAGCCTACCACCTAGAGCAGATGGAAGCTCGTCGAGCCGATCGAGAAGTGGCTGACACACGATTCATTGAGATGATGGCACGATTTGATGCATGGCAGCCTGGCCCGTCTGATCATCCTGGTCCTTCGTCCTAGATTCACTTAGCATTGTACTTATTTGACTGCCTCTACTCAGTAGGGTTGACTTGTGGTTGACTATTTAACTATGTTGAACCTTGAGTACCTGCTTCATTATCTGTTGACCAGTTTATAAGTTTTTTTTGTTAGGATTGTGTTCTGTAGAATAGATTAACTTTATTTTGGCTCTACTTGAGTTAAAAATGTTTTTTTTCAGAATTTGAAAAGCTGTCTTACTTAATTTCAAAATCAGATTTCATTTTCGACTTAGTTTTATTTTTATTTCAAAACTACCCCCTTTCAAAACTAGGGCCTTTTCGAAAATGGACTTAGCCTAGGCCCTAACCCTAGAACTGCATGCACCTATAGACTTAGAAGCCAGCATCTCACAAGCACCTTAGGGTACTTTTGATTGATAACTTAGAAAGGGTTGAGATGCTTAGGTCTTTGCCTTAATTCAAGATGCTTTAAGTCAGTGCATCTGCAGTAATTGGGGCACTAAATACAATTTACATAGCAATCAAGTTAAGTGTCAAGCTTAGAAAATCTAACTTGAACAGAAACACTTAACTTGACTAACCCTAGCAAAAACTACTGTTTATAACAGTTAGTAAGTAGCTAATTGGGTTACAGGTCCCTACAGAGAAAATTGATTGATTTAGTGTAAATCTAATTATGAATTGGTTCAGTATAGCAAGTTCTTACTTATTTCCGTTATTCATGCTATATTTATCTGTTTTGATATATGGCAAAGGGGGAGAGATAGGAAAGGAGAGAGGAAAATAAAATTAACTTTCTTTATTCAAAATTTTTCAAATTTAATATTTCAAATTTAATTTTCTTAACTCTATCCTTTATTCAAAAAGCTTTCAAAAAGGTTACTCATCCTTTATTCAAAAGCTTAAACTTTTTAAATACTTAAGTTCTCAAGCTTTCAAAATTTTGTTAAGTACTTTAGCTTCAAAATTTTTACTCAAGCTTTCAAAATTTTGTTAAGTACTCTAGCTAAAATTTTTTCAAGCTTTCAAAATTCTTCTAAGTACTCTAGCCTTTTAAAATTTTCTTACTTAAGCTTGTCAAATTTTTATAAGTACTTTAAAGCTTAAGTTAACTGTATTAAAACTTAAATTCTTACTTAAGCTGACATTTTCAAAAACTCTTGAGTACCTTAAAACTTAAAACGTTAAACCTTTTTAAGTACTCTAATTATGCTTCAAAAACTTACTTATGTACTTTTAACTTAAGTTATTGAAAGATCTCTAAGTATCTAAAACTTAAGTTTTCAAAGTACAAGTAAAGATTATTAACCCCACGAATTTTTAAAAAATCTAGGAGGAGATTCCTTCCAGGGGAGGGAACAAAATTTAAACCTTTTTCATGTTTACTTAAACATAACTTTTTGAACTAGGGTTGCCATAAATCAAAAAGGGGGAGATTGTTGGTGCAGAATGTACCCAAGTCAAACCTGAGTTTTGATAATGGCAACATAGGTCAAAAGTTAAGTCTTACTTGTTTTATAACAAGTTACTCGAGTGTGCAGGAAAAGCCCTAGCGAAGGACTGCTAGGCACTGGCGAAAGAATGCCAGGGAAATAAGCCCTAGCAATGGACCGCTAGGCACTGGCGAAGGAATGCCAGAGTCAAAAGCCCTAGCGAAGGACTGCTAGGCGCCTGGCGAAGGATAGTCTGGGACTGAAGCCCTAGCGAAGGAATGCTAGGCACCGAGCGAAGGACAGCTCGGCATCCAAAACCTGATAAAGGACCTTCAGGCAAAAGTCCAACCAGAGGAACGATTGGCATTAGGTAAATTCTCCCGAGAGGAGTAGGTGAGGACGCGTTCCCGTCGAAGGATCAGTAGGCGTCGGTTCGACCTAAGGCTCCATTTTGGAGACCAAAGTCAGAACCAAGACAGCTAAGGCTGTATAATCTAATAACTTAATATATTGTTGTTTTTTGGACTAACCCTGGATGTAGGACCGAAGGAACGTGTGTCTGCAGCTCAGAAAGCCTCAAAGGAGAGAGGCAAGGGCTGAGTAGGGCGCTCGGAGTGTCCCGGGCGCCCCCAAGGTGCATACAAAACAAAACAAAGTAAAAAGGGTTCGAACAGTTGCTGAGCGGGGCGCCCCCGTGCTCCCGGGCGCCCCGGCTGCTCCCGGGCGCCCCCGTGCTGCCGGGCGCCCCCATACGCATACCTCGAACCAAAAGCCTTCGAAGCCAGAAGATAAGATTTGACCCGATCAACCCGGGCGCCCCGAGCGCTCCGGGCGCCCCGAGCGCTCCGGGCGCCCCGAGCGCTCCGGGCGCCCCGGTCAAAGCGGATCCAGAGGATTAGACGCGACCGAGAGCTCTGCGGATCAGAGGCCACGTGGGGGGTGCCCCCGACATCCCGGGCGCCCCCAAACCCTATATAAAGGGCCCTCGACCAAGGCTTTCAATTATCCGTTCTCTCAACGTCTCAAAGCTCTTCTACGCTCGTGCCTTGCTCCGGAAACATTCCAACTCGAGCCGACGACGTCCCGCTGCCCCGAAAAAGTCAATCCACTCCGGACGTCGGTAACGAAGAGCGCAATTCTTTATTATTATTTTAGTGCACTTACTTTGTAATTAAATTATGTAAACTATTATTGCGCTTCATATAGAATTGTCCAAAGTAAACGGTCAACGACCGTGGGCCTTGGAGTAGGAGTCGACACAGGCTCCGAACCAAGTAAATCGACTGTGTCTTTGTGCTGTGTGTTTTTAAGTTTATTTTTTTGCTGCGTACGTGCTCTTTACGAAAATCCGAACGATTTTCGATATTCACCCCCCCCCCTCTATCGATTTTCTCGATCCAACATAAAGGATATAGTTTGAAATTTTGAAGAAAAGAAAAAAAATTTTAGAAAATTTTAAACTCTCCTTTCCTATCTCTCCCCCTTTGCCATATATCAAAAGCAAATAAATATAGCAGAAACAGGATAATTAAATTGCATAGAAGCGAAATGATAAATTGCATTATTTTGCTGTACTGACCCAATACAGGATATGAACTAAACCAAATCAGTTTCTTTTAGGGTCATGTCCAACCCAATTAGCTACTTACTAACTACTATTAAACAGTAGTTTTTGCTGGGGTTAGTCAAATTAAGTGTTCTGTTCAAGTTAGATTTTCTAAACTTGACACTTAACTTGATTACTGTGTAGTTTGTATTTAGTGCCCCAATTACTGCAGATGCACTGACTTAAAGCATCTTAATCCATTCTAGGTTATCATCAAAAGAACCCTAAGGTGCTTGTGAGATGTCGGCTTCTAAGTCTATAGGTGCATGCAGTTCTAGGGTTAGGGCCTAGGCTAAGTCCATTTGCGAAAAAGCCCTAGTTTTGAAGGGGGTAGTTTTGAAAATAAAACTAAGTAAAAAAATTTATTTTAAAACTTTTCAAAACGAAGTAAAAGCTGATTTTGAAAACATTTAAAAGTTTTAAAAACTGATTTTAAAAACATTTGAAAATTTTAAAGGTTGAAGTAGTAGAAAAACCAAAAAGAAAAGTAGGCCTATTCTACCAAGCATAATCCTAACTGCCTTCTTAGTGAACTGAACTCAGACTCAGGTAGGAGTTTAGTGAATATGTCAACTAAGTTAGATTTAGAGTCTACATGCTTAAGAATTATCTCACCCCTGTCTACATGATCTCTTACAAAATGGTGCTTAACTTCTATGTGTTTAGTTTTCGAATGTTGGATAGGATTTTTGGATAGATTAATTGAGCTTATATTGTTAATAAAAACTTGGGTTTGGGTGTAATTGAGCTGAAAGTCCTTAAGAGTGTGCATCATCCATAAAATTTGTGCCATACACTCTCCTAAGGCAACATACTCAGCTTCAGTTGTGGATAGAGCTACACAGTATTGTTTTCTGCTACACCAACTTGCTAGACTATTTCCTAATAGTTGGCAGCTTCCACTTGTGCTCTTTCTATCTAATTTACAACTTGCGTAGTCAGAGTCCGAGTATCCTGACAAGTCGAAGGTTGAGGTCCTAGGATACCAAATCCCTACATTTAGGGTGCCCTTGACATATCTTAGTATTCTTTTTAGGGCTGCTAAGTGCGTTTCTTTAGCACAGATTTGGTATCTAGTGCACATCCCTACAGCAAAAATAATATCAGGTTTGCTGGCTGTAAGGTACAGTAGACTTCCTATCATACTTCTGTAGAGTTTAAGGTCTACTGGTTTACCATCAGGGTCACTATCTATCATTATATTAGTGGCCATGGGGGTACTTATGCTTTTAGAGTTATCCATTTTAAATTTCTTTACTAACTCTTTAGCATATTTGGATTGATGGACATAGTTTCCATCCCTAGTTTGTTTAATTTGTAAACCTAGGAAAAAGTTAAGCTCACCAACTAAGCTCATTTCAAATTCATTTTCCATTATTTTAACAAATTCTTTTAGAAAGTTTGAGTTGGTGGACCCAAAGATTATGTCATCTACGTAAATTTGGGCAATAAATATATCTTTTCCTGGCGTTTTAATAAATAAGGTAGAGTCAATTTGTCCTTGTTTAAATTCTTTAGAAATTAAGTAAGTTGACAAGCGTTCATACCAGGCCCTAGGTTCTTGTTTTAGTCCATATAATGCTTCAGTAAGTTTGAACACGTCGTCAGGTCTTTCTAAGTCCTCAAATCCAGGGGGTTATCCTACATAAACTTCTTCTTTAATGAATCCATTTAAAAAGGCTGACTTTACATCCATTTGGTATAGCTTAAATCCTTTATGGGATGCAAAGGCTAATAACATCCTAATGGACTCAAGTCTAGCTACTGGGGCATATGTTTCATCGTAATCTAACCCTTCTACTTGGCTGAATCCGTTCGCTACTAGGCGGGCTTTATTTCTGACTATTTCTCCTTGATCATTTAGTTTATTCCTAAAAACCCACATAGTGTCAATGATGGATTTGCCTGCAGGCTTAGGCACTAGTTCCCAGACTTGGTTCCTCTCAAATTGGGCTAATTCTTCCTGCATAGCTATGATCCAATCAGGATCAAGTAGGGCTTCATCTATAGTCTTAGGTTCTATTTTTGAGATCATTGCTATTTGACTAAGGTTTCTATAGGAGGATCTAGTCCTGACTCCTAGAGTTGGATCACCCACAATTTGATCGGTTGGGTGACTAAGTCTGGGTTTCTTAGATTTTCTAAAACTTGGTTCAGCCTGAGGTCCGGCTGATCGGTTTGGTTCACTATTTGATTCAACTCTTTAAGCTGGTTCAATTATTGGTTCAATAATTGGTTCATTTGATTCACTAGTTGATTCAATGGTTAGTTCGCTTATAGGTTCAATTAAGGAATCACCAATTTGTTGATTATCTTCTTGATCAGTGTTTGATGAAGTTAGATTTGGATTTGTATTACTTTCTTCATCAAATATTAGATTGGTTGTTTCTTCGATTTTCTTGGTTTGGTTGTTGTAAACCCTATAGGCTCTACTTGTTGTTGAGTATCCTAAGAAGATGCCTGGGGTTGACTTAGACTGGAATTTTCCTAAGTAGACTTTGGTGTTTAGGATATGGACTTTGCATCCAAAGACCCTTAGGTAGTGTATATTTGGGAGTTTATGGTAATATAGTACATAGGGTGTTTTGTTGTGTTGCTTGTTAATCAGGACCCTATTTTGGATGTAGCAAGCCATACTAATTGCTTCTGCCTAATATTGGTTTGTTAAGTTAAATTCATTGATCATTGCTCTAGCGGCTTCCTGTAGTGTTCTATTTTTCCTTTCGACTATCCCATTTTGCTGGGGGGTTCTAGGACACGAAAATTTATGTATGTATCCATTTACCTTACAGAATTTCTCGAACCGTTGATTTTCAAATTCTCCCCCGTGGTCACTCCTAAGTCTTTTGATTTTAGTATCGTTTTGATTTTCAATTAATTTACAGAATTCATTAAGTAGATTTAAGGTTTCATCTTTGGTCTTTAGAAACCTAACCCAGGTAAACCTAGAGTAATCATCAACTATTACTAAGCAGTACCGGCTTCCGCTTAGTGACTTGGCTCCATGTGAATCAAATAGGTCAAGGTGCAGGAGCTCAAGTGTGGTTTGAGTTAGATCAGATTGAATTAGTTTGTGATTAGATCTGGTTTGTTTACCTTGATTGCAAGATTCACATATTAGGTTTTCATGATTTTTAATCTTGGGAATACCTTTAATTAAGCCAAGTTGGGTGATTTTTGAAATAGTTCTTAGGTTGGTCTGACCTAGTCTCTTATGCCAGAGGTTTGATTGTTCTAACTGGGTTAACATGCTTTTAGGTACTAGGGGAAGGTTTATAGTGTAAACATTATTTTTCCTAGTGCCCTTAAGCATGATTTCTGAGTCTTGTATGTTTCTAATCAGGCAGTTAGAATTGTTAAAGGTAACTATATAACCGGAATCACACAACTGACTTATGCTAAGCAAGTTAAAATTGAATTATTCAACCAAGAGCACTTTCTTAATAATAAAGTCAGATTTGAGTTCAATATTACCTGACCCAATTACCTTGAGTGTAGCATTGTTGCCAAATGCCACAGAGCCTAGGTTCTTGAACTTGAGTTTGGTGAATTTCAATTTATCTCCAGTCATGTGTCTGGAGCAACCGCTATCCAACATCCATTGGTCCAAATCTTTATGTTCCTACACATAAAGAGTTTTGTTGATTTGGATCCAATTAGAATCATAAATAGCCTAAATTGATTTTCACAGCCTAGTCTGTCTCACCCAAATCTAGGGTTTTCAATCACGTTAGCCTTATAGGTTTTGTGAGACAGGTTTTGATAAAAGAATTTTTGAAAAACATGATTTATTTTGAAAAACTTAATTAATTTTGAAAACAGTTGAATTCATTTTGAAAAAGAATGTTTAAGTCTACAAGTAACTAAAAATTTGTGTTAGATTTAAATTTGACAAAAACTAATTTGAATTTGAATTTCAGAAATTGGCTTCCAGGTCTTGGCAAGGCACTAGGCCTTCTTTGGCCGTAGCCTTATTGGATCATCAACCTTTTCCTTGACAAAGCCTTTCAATGAAATTTTATTTTCAAAATTAATCTTTGAAAAATTCTGGTCTAACTAGTTTGAGTTTTGGATCGGTAGCTTCGGCTAGTTTCACAAGTCTAAAGAGACCAAGTATACTTGAGCTTATTAGAATTGGTTTCCCTAACGTACTATCATCTCACCGCCACCCAATACTATGTTGTTCAAATTTCAGTTAAGTTTGTTCAGTCCTTAAACTAACCATTCCTAAGTCTAAGCATGATAAATTGTAGAAAATAAACAAGCAACCAAGCAAATTGCAAGCAAGAATTGAAATTTATCTAATGATAACTATTGTTTTCAATTTGGCATCCCCTGGACTATAGCCACGATAATGGTTTGGCAAGATGTGAATCTTGTCCTTGGGGATCCAATATTGATTTGATCCAGTTTGTTTGTTCAGGCATAGTTTTGGTACCCATGCCTGAACTTTAGGTCTGAACTGGTTCAGTACAGCAAAGTAGGATCTTTGTCGAGACTTGGTTCTATAACCTAGTCCGGATCGATTTAGAACCAATTTCTGTTTTCCAAGAATCATGTCAAGATTCTTGGAACCAGAAGTGAATCGTTCTAATGCTGATCTAAGATCCTTAACCTGAATTTTCAGGGAGGAGTTCTCTTTTTCAAGATTTTCAACATGAGTAGAGGTTCCTTCTTGAACCTTCTCAGTTAAGGGTTTAGGGTTAGCTCCCTCTTTCAGGAGTTTTACTTCCTGTCAGAGGGATTCGATTCGGAGTTTGGCTTTCGCCAAATCTCGAGAAAGATAAGATATTAACTCATTTAATTGACTTCTAGTAAATCCACTTACCTTGATTTCGCCGTCCTCTGAGAATGTCAGTCTGTCGTCGTCCTTTTCTGATTCTGACTCGGTCTTGACTTCTTCTGAGGCGGTTAGTGCGAGTAGGTTCGATTGTGGGACCTCTTCTTCTTCGGAGGAGGAGGACTCGTCCCACGTTGCTTGGAGTGTCTTCTTCTTCCTTCTATTCTTTTTGGTCTCCTTTAGGTTCGGACACTCCGTCTTGTAGTGACCTTTCTTCTTGCACTCGTAGCAGGTCACGTTGGGCTTGTTCTTTTCGTTTGTGGGTTCAGCGGGTTCATCCTTTCTTCTACTGGCTCTTCGTTTGTTAGTTTGGTTCTTTAACTCCTTGTAGTAGTTTCTTGCCAGTCGAACCAGCTTAGGTCTATCTCCTTCTTTATCTTCTGAGTCTGAGTCTAAGTTAGACTCAGGTTCAGGTTGAGGCTTTTTCTTTGTTGTCCTTCCAGTTGTACCTGCAATAAAGGCAATACCTTTCTCGGCCAAATTACAGTTAGTCTGTTTATGTAACTCTAATTCAGAAAACAATTCATATAATTTAACTTTTGAAAGGTCCCTTGAAACCTTGTATGCATCTACCATAGATGCC
The DNA here is from genome assembly GCA_024364735.1 of Boesenbergia rotunda. NCBI lineage: Eukaryota > Viridiplantae > Streptophyta > Magnoliopsida > Zingiberales > Zingiberaceae > Boesenbergia > Boesenbergia rotunda. The sequence continues at coordinate 30,891 of JAGFNQ010004288.1, forward strand.
CACAAGGTGTTTCTAGGGAAAGCATTTAAAGCGCACCTTATTAGGTCACGGTTTTCTACCTTGTGACCAATGGTGTGTAGACCGTTCATCAGTTCTTGAATTCGGGCGTGAAGCTGAGCTGTTGTTTCGTTGTCGGCCATTTTGATGGTATACAGCTTGTTCAGGAGTAGATCTCTCTTGCTGATCCGAGTGTCTGATGTTCCTTCATGCAGCTCGATCAGTTTTCCCCACAGCTCCTTGGCACTGTTGAAAGGGCCCACTCGGTTCAGCTCCTCTTTTGTTAAGCCGCATTGAAGGGTCTGGGTCGCCTTTACATCCGCTTCAATTTTCCGTTTCAGAGCGGTGTCCCACTCTGTGTAAGTCTGAGGTACTCCTTCAGCATTTCTTGGAATTTCCAGTCCGGACTGGATGATTATCCACATGTCCACCTGAGTTTTCAGGTGGACCTCCATTCTGCTATTCCAGTAGGAGAAGTCCTCCCCACTGAAGAGAGGTGGTCTTGCGGTGCTGAAGCCTTCTTGCATGGCCATTTTATCTAAAAAAAAAGAAACTAACAAAAAAAAGAATATCCCAAGACTAGGTCTTGGATTAGTAGTGTGGGATAAAGAGAAAAATATTTGTCGAGGGGTGTTGCACCAACCTCGATTGAGAAGAAAATTCGAACAGAAAATATTAGAATAAATTAAAAAAATATTAGTAGAAATTCGAACAAAAAATAAAGAAATCCGAAAAATTTTCAAACTGGTGGTTGCACCAAATTTGAACTTCCCCGCTCTGATACCACTTGTTGGATCGAGAGAAACGATAGAGGGGGGTGAATATCGTTATACGCTTTTCGGAAAAATAATAGAGCAAGTACGCAGCAGAAATAAAAAGCAATCGCGAACACAGGTAGTTTTACTTGGTTCGGAGCCTAGGTCGACTCCTACTCCAAGGCCCACGGTCGTTGACCGTTTTCTGCGGGCAATTCTATAAGTGCCCAAAAACAGTTTACAAGAGTTGTACAATTGTAGTATAGTAAACTGAAAGAAAATAGCTTTTCGTTACCGACGTCCAGTTTAGTTTGTACTTTGGTGCAGATGGACGTCGTAGGCGCTTGAGTCGTGAGTGGAAGGTTCCCGGAGCATAGCGCTTTGAGTCGAAGAGCAGGTTGGCATTGGAAGAAGTGTTGTTTTGAGCCTTGGGGTCGAGGACCTATTTATAGCCACTGGGGGCGCCCGGAACGTCGGGGGCGCCCCCCCCCACGTGTCAGCCGATCTGCTTCCGTCTCGGTCAGCTCTGATCCCTTAAAACTCAGGATCAGGCTTTGACGGGGGCGCCCGGAACGCTGGGGGCGCCCGAATTGACCGGGTCTCCTCTTATCCGTTGGCTTCGATGGGAGTTGCTTCGTTAGCTTTACCTGGGGGTGCCCGGACCATCCGGGGCGCCCGAGAGCAGCGGGGGCGCCCGGGATCACGGGGGCGCCCGGGAGCACGGCGGCGCCCGGGAGCACGGGGGCACCCTGCCCATGAGCTGCAGAAGCAGTTCCTTTGCTTCAGTTGTTTGTGTTCACCTTGGGGCGCCCGGGACACTCCGGGCGCCCTACTCAGCTACTGCCTCACTCCTTTGAGGCTCTCTGAGCTGCAGACACTCGTTCCTTCGGTCCTGCATCCAGGGTTAGTCTAAAACAACACAGAGCAATATTATATTAATTTTATACAGCCTTAGCTGTCTTGGTTCTGACTTTGGGACTCCCAAAATGGAGCCCTAGGTCGAACCAACGCCTACTGTTCCCTCAACGGGGAACACATCCTCACCTACTCCTCTCGGGAGAATGTACCTGATACCAACTGGTTCCTCCGATTGGACTTTTGCCTAGCGGTCCTTCGCTAGGTCTCGGATACTAAACTATCCTTCGCCCAGTGCCTGGCAGTCCTTCGCCAGGTCTTCAGTACCAAGCATTCCTTCGCCCGGTGCCTAGTAGTCCTTCTCTCGGTCTTCAGTACCAAGCTGTCCTTCGCCCGGTGCCTAGCTGTCCTTTGCTAGGTCTTCAGTACTAAGCTGTTCTTCGCTCGGTGCCTAGCAATCCTTCGCTAGGTCTTCGTATCCTGGCATTCCTGCGCCAGGTGCCTAGCAGTCCTTCGCTAGGTCTTTGTATCCTGGCATTCCTTCGCCAGGTGCCTAGCTGTCCTTTGCTAGGGCTTTGCCTGCACACTTGGGTAACATGTTAGACACACAATATACCTTAACTTTTGAACTCTGTTGCCATTATCAAAATACAGGTTTGACTTGGGTGCATTCTGCACCAACACAGCCTTCATTGTAAACAAAGGATTAAAACATAAAAAGGAGCAATCTTGAATGATATTTAACTACAAACGACTTAACGATAACTACCAGGAAGATGGATATAAAATCTCTGATAAAGATTAACTACTTAACAAAATTCATGATTCTAAATGGTACTTAAAATTTGATATGAAATCTGGATTCTGGCAAGTAAAGATGCATCCTGATTTTGTAGAATGGATTACTTTTTCTTATCTAAAAGGTTACATTGAATAGTTAGTTATGTCATTTGGTTTAAAAGTAACACCACAAATTTTTCAGAGGAAAATGCACATTATTTTTAGAAACATAGCCAATTGTACTTGTGGCAATATTGATGATATTCTGGCATGTTTTCCAAAACAAAGGAAGAACACTATGTATATTTGCATATGGTATTAACTTATTTGAGACACATGGTTTAATAATCTCTAGAAGGAAAATGAAGTTGGCAGTTAAACATATAGACTTCCCGGGAATTGAATTGGACAAGGAACAATCACTATGATGTTGCAACTTATTTTGTGTTGCAAAACCAGAAGGTACAATGAGGTTTTTGAATTGGAGAATACTTGCGTTAAGTTGGAATGTAGATCTTGTACATGTAAGCATTAGATGAAGGAAAATCCAAAAGATTATTCTAATGATGTCTACAAGAAGAATTTGTACTTAAAGGCAAATAAATATGTGGTGAATCTCATGCGAAGTAAGATCCATACATGACAAGTGAGTAATGACACTCTTATCTTGCCTCCTTTGCTAAAGAAAATGATTAGATAACCTTAGAAAAAGAGAGATGACCATGGGGAACATAAGAATCCTATTAGATATTGTAGAATGGATGCTATAATGCAATTGTTCTATTTGTTTGGCCAAGGTTATAACAATAAGAATGAACCATCATCTACATCTATTAAAACCCAAGTCCAACAAACCACCTAGAGGAGGCAGGGCTTTCATAAGATGACAAAAGGTGATTCGCTCGTCCCAGCGAATCGCCTGACTTTACCAGATTTTGACCCCTCGACCTCAAGATTTTGACACCCACACCCTAACTATCACTCCATCCTGTAAGGACGACAGAGCTTTCATATGAGCTAGAGTAACTAGAGGTGACAAATATTTAAGAGGAAAGGAAGTGAATGAATATTGTGTGTGTGTGTATGTTAAATGCTAGTGCAATCATACCCTAAGTGATGAAACATAACCTTGAATTTTGATATTTGAGCTAAGAGTTTAAATTATACTTTATATAAGTATTTTATATGTGTGCTAAGTTGCGCAAAATTTTGATAAGATACACATGTAGCTCAGAGCACGTGACTCAACGAGGTTGAGTGTTGACACGGATCTCCAATGAAATTTGAAGAAGGTTATATGAGACAACCAAGGGACTAAAGATGAGAAGCATTACGGTAGTGTTGAAATAGCTTGTGGATCTTGACCTTATGTGGCCAAGTTGGTTGGCTTTGTGGCTTGAGGTCCATTAAAGATTAGAAAAGGATATATTGTATGTGACATTCAAGAGACTTCAAAATAAGAAGCATCAAGTGCAACATTGACAATATTTGAAAGAAGACAGACATAAGTGTGAAGGTTGATACGTGAAGCGAGCCAAAGACTTAGTGCATCTAAGGGACAAATAACTTAGTGGGAGACAGCCCGACAAAGACAAGCTATATATGGTAATCTCAGCTCTTGTGTGAATTGTGAGAGTTGAGAGACTTCTATCCTAATCTAAACTTAAGAGAAGACTTGATCATTAGGATGATCATAGTCACGATTTCAATCCATTGAATGTGGATCCAATTGATTGGTGAACTGAGATGACAAACAATTGACTCAAGCTAGATGACTCACAAGTTGAATATTTTTATTTGGTGCCAAATCGATTGGGCAGTTAACTGATTGAGTTTATTCAATTAATAATAAATTTTAGTTGATTGATAACATGACAATATTAAGAATAGACTCGCTACAGTGGATCAGTCTATTTATAGTAGAAGCCAATTGATCATTAAGGTAACCATTGGCATATAGGGGGGAAGCAATTAGGAAAACAATCGACCGATGGTGTATCTAATTGACTAATCGACTAATTGACAATAAATAACATTATAATAAGTGAAATTGTAGAATATTAGAGGATATAAATGGAGGACGAAGAGGCGCGTTGAGAGGCTGGCAATAGATAGTCTAATTTTTAAAATCTTTCTATTGTACTCATTAACTTCATCTTCTTGCTTTCACATATTATAAATGTTTGCAAAAGAAGATTGTTGCAAAAGGTTTGTCTATCTTTGTAAGGTTCATTAGAAAGAGAAAGTTAGTGGGCTTTCAAGAGTGTCACAACCAAACTCATTGGTTATAGAATAGGAACGAGGTTTCCAAATCACATTGCATTGCCTTATTAGAATTGGTGTGCATTGCTTATATTTTTCTACTTTATTTCTATTGCATAATATTTATTTATGTACCTTTCTAAAGCATTATCAAGTGTATAAGTTAGATTTACGAGTCAATTTTTATTCACCCTCCCTTATAAACATCGAGAGACCAAAAAAAATATGGTAATTTACCAAAAGACGTATCTAAGAATTGGAAATTACCAATTCGTGTACCATGATTTCTATTTTACCAAAGGGCGCAGGCCTTTAAGTGAACTTCCTCTTATACCCCTCCTTCTAACTACTACCTTTCTCTTTCTCACTCTCAGTAACAAATTTCGAGACATCTGCAGATGCTTTTTCAGACTTTTATTTTAAAATAATATATTATGGAATCGGCACTAAAAATGTAAGGTAAAATTCAAAAAAATATTTCAGTTATAAAATATCTCATCCAACGTGATTTAAAAATATAAATAAATGATTTTTTTAATATTTGATTAATATAAATTAATATATTTAATAATATTATTAAATATATTAATATATAAAAAAAATAAAAAAAACTGACATCTTTTGATTTCAGGCCCAGCGTGGCCCTGAAATTTTTTATTTCAGGGCCACGTTAGGCCTGAAATCATTTGATTTCAGGCCCGGTGTGGACTCAAATTTTTTTTCTATTTTAAAAATATATTAATATATAAAAAAACCTATCAAAACACATAATTTCATATTAAAACGTAGGGTCTGAAGTCACGCTGGAGGGCCTGAACACAGATGTGTTCAGACCCTCCATGGGCCTGGAGGGTCTGAAGAAATCTTGGATAAATGTAAGTAAATTAAATAAAAATATTAATAGTTCTAGTTAGAGTTGAGCTAGGAGATGGTATTTTTGGTGTCCAAACTTCTAATAATTATAAATTATGTTGCAATAAGAGATTTTTAGGTCAATCAGTGGGTTTTCACCAAAATCCACTGTTGGACCTAGGATATTTGGATTTCTCAAAATCCAATATTAATAGTTAGAGTTGATCTAGGAGATAGTATTTTTGGTGTCCAAACTTCTAATGATTATAAATTATGTTGCAATAGGAGATTTTTAGGTCTATCAGTGGGTTTTCACCAAAACTCCATATGAATAGAGAGGTTAGAGGTAGGAGATGATATTTTAGGTGTCCAACCATCTATATATTAGATATCACCAATGCAATAGGAGTAGTTTAGGTATATCAGTGAGTTTTGACCAAAACTCACTAATGGACCTCCCATATTTGGATTTATGAAAACCCTATATCAATAGACAAGGTTGACCTAGGAGAAGATGTTTTAGGTGTCCAAACATCTATACACTCTATATCACCAATGCAATAGGAGTAGTTTAGCCATATCAGTGGGTTTTGACCAAAACCCACTGATGGACCTACCATATCTGGATTTCTGAAAAATCCATTTGAATAGAGAGGGTAGACGTAGGAGATGATGTTTTAGGTGTCCAAACATTTATATATTAGATATCACCAATGAAATAGGAGTAGTTTAGAAATATTAGTGGGTTTTGACCAAAACCCACTGATGGACCTCCCATATCTGGATTTCTGAAAACTCCATATGAATAGAGAGGTTAGAGATAGGAGAAGATGTTTTAGGTGTCTAAACATCTATACACTCTATATCACCAATGCAATAGGAGTAGTTTAGAAATATGAGTGGGTTTTGACCTAAACCCACTGATGGACCTCCCATATCTGGATTTCTGAAAACTCCATATGAATAGAGAGGTTAGAGGTAGGAGATGATGATTTAGGTGTCCAACCATCTATATATTAGATATCACCAATGTAATAGGAGTAGTTTAGAAATATCAGTGGGTTTTGACCAAAACCCACTGATGGACCTACCATATCTGGATTTCTAAAAACTCCATATGAATAGAGAGGGTAGAGGTAGGAGATGATGTTTTAGGTGTCCAAATATCTATATATTAGATATCACTAATGCAATAGGAGTAGTTTAGCCATATCAGTGGATTTTGATCAAAACCCACTGATGAACCTCCCATATATGGATTTCTGAAAACTCCATATAAATAGAGAGGTTAGAGATAGGAGATGATGTTTTAGGTGTCCTACCATGTATATATTAGATATCACCAATGCAATAGGAGTAGTTTAGAAATATCAGTGGGTTTTGACCAAAACCCACTGATGGACCTACCATATCTGGATTTCTGAAAACTCCATATGAATAGAGAGGGTAGAGGTAGGAGATGATATTTTAGGTGTCCAAACATCTATATATTAGATATCACCAATGCAATAGGAGTAGTTTAGAAATATCAGTGGGTTTTGACCAAAATCCACTAATGGACCTCCCATATCTGGATTTCTGAAAACTCCATATGAATAGAGATGTTAGAGGTAGGAGATGATGTTTTAGGTGTCCAACCATCTATATATTAGATATCACCAATGCAATAGGAGTAATTTAGAAATATCAGTGGGTTTTGACCAAAACCCACTGATGGACCTACCATATCTAGATTTCTGAAAACTGCATATGAATAGAGAGGGTAGAGGTAGGAGATGATGTTTTAGGTGTCCAAATATCTATATATTAGATATCACCAATGCAATAGGAGTAGTTTAGCCATGTCAATGGGTTTTGACCAAAACCCACTGATGGACCTCCCATATCTGGATTTCTAAAAACTCCATATGAATAGATAAGTTAGAGGTAGGAGATGATGTTTTAGGTGTCCAACCATCTATATATTAGATATCACCAATGGAATAGGAGTTGTTTAGAAATATCAGTGGGTTTTGACCAAAACCCACTGATGGACCTACCATATCTGGATTTCTGAAAACTGCATATGAATAGAGAGGGTAGAAGTAGGAGATGATGTTTTAGGTGTCCAGACATCTATATATTAAATATCACCAATGCAAAAGAAGTAGTTTAGCCATATCAGTGGGTTTTGACCAAAACCCACTGATGGACCTCCCATATCTGGATTTCTGAAATCTCCATATGATATTGGATTTTGAGAAATCCAAATATCCTAGGTCCAACAGTGGGTTTTGGTGAAACCCCACTGATTGACCTAAAAATCTCCTATTGCAACATAATTTATAATCATTAGATGTTTGGACACCAAAAATATCATCTCCTAGCTCAACACTAACTAGAACTATTGATATTTTTATTTAATTTACTTACATTTATCCAACATTTGTTCAGACCCTCCAGGCCCAAGGAGGGCCTGAACACATCTGTGTTCAGGCCCTCCTAGCGTGACTTCAGACCCTACGTTTTAATATGAAATTATGTGTTTTGATAGATTTTTTTATATATTAATATATTTTTAAAATAGAAAAAAAATTTGAGTCCACGTGGAGCCTGAAATCAAAAGATTTCAGGCCCAACTTGGGCCTGAAATAAAAAATTTCAGACCCAACGTGGGTCTGAAATAAAAAATTTCAGGCCCACGCAGGGCTTGAAATCAATTGATTTCAAGTCCAGCGTGGGCCTGAAATCTTTTCATTTTAGGCCCACGCTGCCTGAAATGAAAAGAGTTTAGTTTTTTTTTTATTTTTTATATATATTAATATATTTAATAATATTATTAAATATATTAATTTATATTAATCAAATATAAAAAATCATTCATTTATATTTTTAAATTACATTGGATGAGATATTTTTTAACTGAAATATTTTTTTATTTTTTACCTTACGTTTTTAGCGTCGATTCCATAATATATTATTTTAAAATAAAAGTCTGAAAAAGCATGTGTAGATATCTCAAAATTTGTTACTGAGAGAGAGAAAGAGAAAGTCAATAATTAGAAGGAGGGGTATAAGAGGAAGTTCACTTAAAGGCATGCGTCCTTTGGTAATATTGAAACCATGGTACACGAATTGGTAATTTCCAATTCTTAGGTATGCCTTTTGGTAAATTGCCGAAAAAAAAAATCAAGATTCGGGGCACTCTTTTTTTAGGACTCTTATCCCCTCTGCGGTTATACAACTAAGTGTTTTCGTCTAACTTGTGTGCTAAATTGTGCAAGGTCTACTATGAGTATAGGTTGATTTGGTGTGGCCAAGGTGTGTAATGGCTCGAAGTATGTGAAATCAAAGAATGATGCCTCATTTGAGGGGTCACAAGATGAGGAGGCATTGAATCATGACAAATCAAGGAAGAGACTTACATAAGCAAAGACACAAAGTTTGACTAAGGAGGAGCTAAGGGTTCAGAGCATATGAGTGATGTAACTTGACAGTAGAAGACCTAAACTCCTTAAGAGATGTGAGTGGATTGACTTGTATTCAAGAGTTGAGGGTAAACAACAAACTTAGACGAACTCAACTTTAGAATTTATCGAAGGCAAGGAAACTAGTTGAGTAGTGTTGAGATTCAATTGATTGAAACCTGAGAGCATCACCCTATGTGTACAAGGAGTTTTGTAGTTTAGATAGTTGAATGCTGATGTTGTATGACTAGTAGTTAATAAATTAATGCCCCAGGTAGTTTGGGCTTCATGGTTTGACTCAATCTACTGGTAAATGAAAAAAAAATGATGAATCAGACAGCAGATAAATTGAACCTGGGTTGACTGGCTCAGCCCCACGAAAATTTTCCACCGGTAACCAGGGTAAATCGGGAAGCGCTCGCGGTGGCTAGTCTAGAAGCCCAGCGTCCCAAGGTTCGCGCCCCATTTGAAGGAAAAATTCTTACAAAATGTGCCATAGCTGAAGATTGAACCGCCATAGCTGGTAAATGAGAACCAATATCTTGTGGTGATTGAGGTATTTTATCAATCGACCAGTGGACAAAAATAAGTAATTGATAGTTCAAACCTTGATAGAATAAACAGAAGATTTTTTTAGTAGTCAATTGAGGTTTGCTTGAAGTGAATGGAATATTTTCTAGTCAACTAATCTAGTCGGCCGAGTTCTATTGGGAGTGCAGAAAATGTTAAATACCAAAATTTAGGGGGTCTCTTTGCAAATTAGGGATCTAGTTGTGATTAGCTAAAATTGGAGGGCTTATTTGCAAAATGTCAAAAACATAATAAAACCCTAGGATTTCCTCCCGAAACCATCTTCTCCCCGTGCTTCTCCCCGACGCCAAATCCATCCCAGCGGGCGAGTGGTTCCCCGTCGCCACCGCCGCATACCCTTCCTTCCCTCTCCACTGTTCGCCATCCACGCCGGTGTTAGTGAGAGCCCTAGAGCCAATCATATGATGATTACTTTTTGGACTCATTGTATCATATTCTTGTATATATATTTCTTATATATAAAGGCATTTCTTATGGTTATTGTACTTATGTGTATTGGTGCCAAATAACTTAGTATAATAACGTCCTTGAGTAGAAGGTTCTTATCTATATCAATCGATTAGTTGAATCGATAGTGAGATGATATAGAGAACACTACTCTTAATTATTCCTAGTCAAGTATTAACATTCAAGGACAATGTTAATGCATAGAGACTAGCATGTAGGTCAACATGATGACTTGATCTCACAAGTTATGGATATGAGATATCAAGTTGACACATGGGTATACATTAGAGAATGTATACTGAATGGCCCGCCATGAGAAAGTATCATGGATTGTCATATGAGTGTCATATACTTTCTCATGTGACTATTAGTATGACTATTAGTCCTTAGACCTGAAGTCACCATAGTTCCCTACATAAGGAGTTATGTACTTTGGTTTCGTCAAACGTCACCCGTAACTGGGTGGACTATAAATGCGATTATTGGGTATGTAACAAATTATGCGGAGCGATGTGAGTGATGTAGATGGGATCTATCCCTCCTATATGGCGGGAGAGATATCATAGTCTTGATAGAGTGAGATCACTAAGTGCATGGCCATGCCCAAATAAGGCAATATGAGATATTGAGCTTATTTGATTATAGTGAGTCTACTTGGAGTTCAAGACACATAGATTGATTTGAGGATGACACGGTCTATGCCTCATGAAAGATCAATCTAGATATCGAGGATAGAAGGACGTTGTCACATATTGTGATGGTCACAATTATTAGTCACAATGGTGATGTTGGATCTCGACATTCTTGTAACTTGGGTAGCAATGATGTGTTGCTAGATACCTCTCATTGCTTATGTCCTTAAATAGGTTTAAGGGCATTGCCAACGTTACAAGAACCTATAGGGTCACACACATAGAGCAATAGATGGAGAATAAGTCCATATGATGGACCGAGAGTAATGAAGTCAAAGTTTGACTTTGGCTAAATATGGAAAGTCCATAAAAGGCAAGTTTGACTTGACTCAAATTAGACAACTTGAGTTGGACTCGAGTTTGATCCAAGTGTTGGATGAATCTAATCATGGGAGAATAATGAAGTCAAAGTTTGACTTTGGCTAAATATGGAAAGTCCATAAAAGGCAAGTTTGACTTGACTCAAATTGGACAACTTGAGTTGGACTCGAGTTTGATCCAAGTGTTGGATGAATCTAATCATGGGAGAATAATGAAGTCAAAGTTTGACTTTGGCTAAATATGGAAAGTCCAAAAAAAGGCAAGTTTGACTTGACTCAAATTAGACAACTTGAGTTGGACTCGAGTTTGATCCAAGTGTTGGATGAATCTAATCATGGGAGAATAATGAAGTCAAAGTTTGACTTTGGCTAAATATGGAAAGCCCATAAGAGGCAAGTTTGACTTGACTCAAGCCACATCACCTTGACTTGACCAAGTGATGACTTGGCATCATCATCAAGGCTAAGTAACCTCCCTTACTTCAAGTTACGCGAGGTATCAAGTAAATTAGTTTACTTTTTGTAAAATTTTAATTTATGATCATGTTTACACAACATAAGGTTGCATGCTAGATACTTGGTTAAAATAATTTGAGAAATTATTTAGCTAAATCTTCCGCTGCACGTAATTAAATTTTAAAATTACGAACCTGTATCCATGTCAACATGCACCCGGTCCCAACAGTTATGTCACACATGTTGTAGTTGCAGCAAATAGTGACACCCTCACCGTTGTTTTAGAGGGATATTAGAGTTGTTGATAGCTCCCCCTTTATATCAGGGTTTTGGAACAGTTGGCTCCCCAGCATCCTGTCCACTCAACCACACATATATATGGTATTCGTTGGAGTGTGTACAGTTGTCACAACCCTACCCACTCGGCCACACAGATGTGATGTGTTGGCGGCTTGACTGGTGTTAGAGGTGACACATGTCATTGCATCATATGCATTGATTTCATTTATGCATTTTCTTGTGTTTGTTGCATTTATATGAGTTATGATTGTTGCACTTGGTTGACATGCATGTATATGTCAAGATTTTGATGTTGCGTTGTTTTATACATGCTTTGAGGTTTTGATGTTATTATATCATGTGGTTTTCTTACATGTTTAGTTGTCATTATATTCTATACCATGTCATTTTATATATGTTATATATGTTTAGGTCTCCTTATATTTCTTATGGATTGTACCTGTTGTATCTCTACTTATTACAGCTTGATTATTTTGTGATTTTGTCTATTCATATACCCGCTGAGTCCGCCCGGACTCACCACCCCTGCTTCCTATTTTTGTTTCAGGTAGCAGGTAGTTGCATTACTTGGAGCCAGGAGAGGATCCAGTTGTCAGTCCCATAGTATTGAGTCGGTTTGGAGATTTTGTACTCTCCGTGTTATCTATTAGTCTAGTATTTATTTTTGTTTATCTGGTATCATCTTAGCAAATTTTTATTTATAACTTGTTGGTCTGGTTTATTCGTTTCTTTGGTATTCAGACTTTTTATTAGCTTTATTTCCGATAAAAGACGTTAAAGGTTTTGCAAAGTTAAATTCATTTTATCTATATCATTCTTAAGGATATGAACTGCGTGGTTGTGCTTTTATTTTCAGTTATGATAGCTGAGCCATCTTATGTGATGAGGTGTGATGTATTATATGTCCCAACTTGTCCGCCGTACAGGGAAGATGTTGTCCGATTTTCGAGTAAGCATGTGCTTCTGAGGCCGTGATAGAAAAATTATAAAGTCAACTGATGTAGTCAATTGAGCACTGATCAATCGACTGATGATAAGTCCAGTCAACTAACATAATATTATCAAATTCAAATGGAGTAATGGAGTCAAGATGAATGTTCCAACAATATGATTTGGATAAGATTTAAAAGGTAAGTTGACTATGCTTGATAAGATTTAAAAGGTAAGTTGACTATGCTTGATGATCAATCGATTGATGGTTATCAGTAAAATGGGAGGATTCGAGATGAAGGAAATAAAAGTGACACAAATAGGTGTGATCCGACAAGATAACAACTAGTGCTTCCTCTAAATAGGGTGTGTAATCATGGGATGTTGAGCTTCTGGATCGTCCGTCGTGAGCGCTTCCTGATTTACTCTAGCGGCCGGTAAAAAACTTCTACGAGACCAGGTCAGTAGCCTCAGGTTCGACGTTATCCAACTTGGTTAATCATTTTTATGAGGCGCGCAATCATGGAATATTGGACTTCTGAACTGCTTGCATGAGCGCTTTCCGATTTACCCTGATGATTAGTGGGAAATTTTGTGGGATTGAGTTGGTTATCCCAGATTCGACGTTACCCAATCTGATTGATTATTTCTTTTAATATTAGAGAGGGTTGTTTTCGAAGGAATGACTAACAACTTCAGAAATAAATGGCCTATATATTTTCAGTATCAAAGTTGGAGGGCTATTTTAACTCTAGAAGGTGCAAGATGGAGTTGTTTTTCAAATTCGGCATCAATATGGCTATTGCAGTTGAAGGGGGACATGATTTTCATATTAGATGAAAATGAAAAAAAATTGATTCCTGTTTCAAAATAATAAAAAAAATAAATCAAATAATATTAAGTAATCGATTTAATCTCATAAAAATTTTCTAATAACTATGCAGATAAATCGAGGCTCAGCACTAGATTAAGCTGTACTAGAATAAGAAATTTGCAAGATTGGAAAATATACAATAATAGAGCCGCGCACAATTGGAGTTTATGAAGGGTCGCCAAAATCTAAATTATTTAGTCAATTGATATCTTGAGTTCAACTAGAATGGTCATATTAAAATGTTAGACTAATAACAAATGAATCTAAGATGATCAATTTAATTTCATAAAAAATTTTCATCGGACAATAGGGTAAATTGGGAAATACTCATAGTGGGTGATCTAAAAGCCCAGCATCCCAGGGTTCGTGCCCCATTTGAAAAAAAAATCATATAAAATATGTCATAGCTAGGGATTAAACCGCGGATGCCTAAGATAACAACTAGTAGTTTTATCACTGTATCATAGTCCCAGAGGTAGAATGGTCATATTAACTTTATCTATATAGGTAAAACACGTGGTTAAGATGAGTAGACTTGAGACACTTAGATTTGACTAAAGCCTAATCAACAACGGCAATTTACCAAAGGGCGTACGTAACAATTGGAAATGATCAAAGGGCGTCCCATGGTTTGTTATTTATCAAAGGGCGCACCACCTTAAGTGAACTTCCTATTATACCCTTGGCGCCAAAAAATGCCTTTTCCATTTCCATTTTCGAGGCTTCCGAACCACTTTTGAGTGTAAAATAATAATTTGTGGTTCGGATGACAAGGTAGTAGAAATTTTCTCAGGCTATAAATATTTTACTACCTCGCACAAGTCGAATCAATACGAGGGTACGTATATATTTCGACCTTGCACAACATCAATTCATCACCAAGCCAGGGGAGGAAGATAGGTGGTGAAGGAGAAAAAGCAAGCAACAGATTGGTACCAAATACAAATAGTAATGTACGTATGATTGTCATCTTTGATATGGTATCAGACCTAGTTTTATACTTATCAACTCTTGCTTCAAATTTTATGTTTGGAGGAGACTAAGGGTGATATGCTTTACATAATAAGGGCTTTCTGAAAATTTGTTAAACTTAAGATAAATAAATGCTTGAATTCGAACTAGGGAAATTATCTTACCATATGAGGCCCTAGGAGGGCCTGAAACTAAAGGATTTCAGTCCATGGGAGTGCAGGATATCATTAGATTTCAGGCTCTCTAAGGTCCTTAAATATAGTGATTTGAGGCCCTGTGAGGGCCTGAAATCAAAATATTTCAGGCCATCGAAGGGCCTGAAATATACTGATTTCAGGCCCTGTGAGGGCCTGAAATATACTGATTTCAGGCCCTCTGAGGGCCTGAAATATACTGATTTCAGGCCCTCTGAGGGCCTGAAATCAAAATATTTTAGGCCCTCACAAGGCCTGAAATATAATGATTTCAGGCCCTCTGAGGGCCTGAAATTCAGTGGAAAAATAGTAAGGCCTCTGAGGGCCTGAATCAAAATATTTTAGGCCCTCACAGGGCCTGAAATCAATATATTTCAGGCCCTGAGAGGGCTTGAAATATACTGATTTCAGGCCCTGTGAGGGTCTGAAATCAAAATATTTCAGGCCCTCACTAGACCTGAAATCAGTATATTTCAGGCCCTCTCAGGGCCTAAAATCATTATATTTCAGGCCCTCACAGGGCCTGAAATACAGTGGAAAAATAGCAAGGCCTCTGATGGCCTGAATCAAAATATTTCATGCCCTCACAAGGCTGAAATCAATATATTTCAGGCCTTGTGAGGGCCTGAAATATTTTGATTTCAGGCCTCAGGCCTTGCTAGGTCCTTGATTATGATATTCAAAGTTTGCAAAATGTAATTGTAATTTATTTTTCAGAGATGATAATGTTGTTGAAATAATTCTATCCGAGATATGGAATACTCTTGATGATAATGCTGTCACGGGGAATGGATCAGAAATTACAAGGAATTTGACAATTGATCTAAATGAAGAAGCAAGTAATCTACAAGATGAGGGTTTGAATTCTTCTACAAGAGTTGTTCAATTTTTTGAGCCAAACGGGAGTAGGGAGGAAGGAATTGAAATTGAGAATGCAGATGAATTGGAACTCATTACAAGTCTACTAGAATTCCAAGTCGATGATATGCAGATTGAGCAATATGAATTCCCCCCAGATCAATACTGTGACTTAGAGGAGGAGTTTCCATTAGCTAAAGATCCTTATATTTTAAATTCTCGATTGCTTGCTGGGCCTATTGTAGAGGTAGAGGCAAGCGACGGGCATGAATTTTTTGTGGGGCAGATATTTCCATCTAGAGAAGAATTCAAGAATGCACTTATCAAACATGTCATGGTTAAGCATATGAGATATAACGCAGTTGACACCCGAAAAAATAGAGTTAAAGCAGTGTGCTTCAACCAACCATGTACATGGAGAGTAGTAGCAAGAGGGGAAGTAGAGTTCACTGTTACAAAATATATACAGGAACACCAATGTGGTACTGTTAGGGAAAGTGCTGATCATCATGCATGCTCTTCATCATTTGTTGCTTCTTTTGTTGAAGAGCAATTTCTTCATAATGAACAATACAAACCAAGTATGATTATATCAGATATTAAAGCTAGATTTGAAGTGACCATATCATACAGAAAAGCATACATAGCTAGGGAGAAAGCATTGAAAAAGGTTGTTGGAGATTAGATGAGGCTTACAGAGATCTTCCATAATATCTGCGAGAGTTAAGAGCTAGAGATCCTGAAACGTATGTGGCACTATGCAGGAATGGTGACAATCAATTCCAGCGGTATTTTTGGGCTTTTGGTGCTTGCCGAAGGGTGTTCAGGTCTTATTTGTGTAGACTTATCGGAATTGATGCCACACAGCTAAGAGGAAAGTATCCGGGAGTAATGTTGATCGCAACGACGATTGATGGTAATGACAATGTTCTCCCAGTTGCCTTTGCAATAGCTGAAGTTGAATGTGGGTCTGCATGGGAGTAGTTTTTGGAGCATACAAAGAGGTTCTTTGCTGTCGATGACCACTCAATCACCATAGTATCAGATAGACATCGGGGCATTATATCAGCAGTTAGAAAAGTCTACACAAACGCGTATCATGCCTTTTGTTGCCACCACATGTGTTGTAATATGGTAACTGATACTGGAAGTAGAGCTGATGTAGGTTTGTTTTGGGCAGCAGCACGAGCCATCACAACACTCCAATATGATATGATAATGCAGACAATGCTTGAAAAACATCTAGTTGCCCATAAGTGGCTTCTGAACATTGACCCTAAAAGGTGGGAAAATGCACACTTTACAGGGAGAAGGTACAGAATGCTTACCACGAATTGTGTGGAGAGCTTAAATGCTTTGTTCAAGTCTACACGTGAGCTTCCCATAAACAGGTTAATTGATAATACAAAAAGAAAAGTTGCTCAATGGTTCTATAACCGTAGAGAGGAAGTTTCCAAATGGCATGTTGCTTTGACACCTAATGCTACAAAAGAAATGGATTCAAGGAGGGAGAAAGCATGATCTTATAAGGTTCACCCTTACTCTCAATCAGAAATGGAAGTATAAACATGGGGCACTTCATACATTGTTGATTTAGAAAAAAAGTTTTGTCATTGTGGGGAGTTTCAAATTTCAGGACTTCCTTGCACACATGCTATTGTCGTAATCATTCACAGGAACATGGATACACTCCCATATTGTGAGCATTATTTTTATTCTGAAACTTGGAAGTGGGTTTTCATGGATCGCATTTTCCCTTGTAGAAGCAAGGAGTTTTGGCCTACTGGAGTAAATAATATTACAGTTCTATGTCCCCGTAGCCTTGTGCAGCCTGGTAGACGAAAGAAGGCACGGATTGAGTCCAGACACAATGGCAAGGTGAAACTAAAATGCAGCCGGTGCAAACAACTTGGTCATAATAAAAGGACATATAGAATGCCGCCAGCCCCAAGGTCTTGAGTTAATTGGTATATGTAGTGAACCAATATTCTGATTGAAGTGTATAATTTGTATGTAGGAGAACTGAATGTATATATTTTGTATATTACACAGCTATAGTATTGTCATAAAATTAGTAGTTGTTAATGTTGTCACTTGAAGAAGTATTTCAATATTATGATACATTTCTTCTTGTGTAAATTTATGTAAGTAGAAATGATCAGTTGGGAAGGTCTCAGATTTGTAAACCCACAATAATGTTATTACAGGTCTTGAAGTCCTGAAGTCCTATGGTTTGTGAATATCTGTCATTTGAGACACTCTGTTAGTTTGCTTTGTTGATTCATTGTTCTGTGCCAACTGATACTGTATTAACATGTAATTGATAATAATTAGGACTATGGTTGGAGACCAAAAATACCATCTTCTAGCTATTTAAACTCTAACTACTGGTAATGAGTTTTGAGAAATCTAAATTTCATAGGTCCTTGAAACAAACCTCCTACTGTGCCAAATTCTGAAAATATGAGGTAATGCTGTGGATGGAATTAAATTGTGGTATGCAAAGTGTATGTAGGTACTCTCCTTCTAGGTTTAATATTAAAAATAATTTCACAACATACATATTTATATAAAATATTTAAATATTAAATTATTGAATTAATTGAAATCTGAAATGAGATAATTGTGTCAGGCCCTGCGTGGGCCTGAACATGATTGTTTCAGGCCCAGCTTGGGCCTGAAATGAAAGATTTCAGGCCCACGTTGGGCCTGAATGGGAATATTTCAGGACCACACTGGGTCTGAAATAATTCCATTTCAGGCCCAGCTTGGGCCTGAAATGAAAATTTTCAGGCCCAGCGTGGGCCTGAAATAATATCATTTCAGGCCCACGTTGGGCCTGGAATAATATTATTTCAGGCCCACATTGGGCCTGAAATATTTCATTTCAGGCCCACGTTAGGCCTGAAGTGTAACGCCCCGAAATTTCCATATTGAAGTTTTAAAGTCCTTAGAAATATTTAAAAATGTTTTAGAAATATTCTAGATATTTTTAAGAATTTTTAGAATATTTTTATGGAATTTTCCGAGTCCGTTTAGTATTTTTATTAAAAGAAATAGAGTCTTCGACAAAAAGTTACCTGGACGAGTTTTGAACCCGAGACCCCCCATGGGACCAACGACTTAAGTTGGTCGGGTTAACCAGGAGCCCCAACAGGGGTGTGCTGAAAGAAAATAGAGAGATATTAAGTTAAGTAGTAAGTTGAACCGAAATACCCCTTGGTATAAATAGAAGAACTTAAGTGGGGGTTTTTATTTTGGTTCGGCAACCTCTCCTCCTCCTCACCATCCGCCGACGCCCTCCCCTCCCTTGTGTGCACGCCAACCACACCCAACCCCCTCTCCTCTCCTAAGGGGCGCCGGCTAAGGGAATCTCAAGGGGAGTCGGAGCGTTTCGTTCGTCTCGACGAGAAGAACACGTAGGCGCGGACGGTTTGTAAAGATCTCAAGTTTCACCCGAGCCCTAGTCATCTAATTTCGGTTGTATGTCCAAGAAATCAAGGAAAGTACTGCTCACCTGCAGTAAGAGGCGGTTTTCCGCAAGAATTTTCCCTTAAAAGTTTTAAAAGAGATATTTACTTTTAGTTTAAGACTTTTGCATGTGATCTTAGTTCATTATATGCTTATATATATTTGATAGAGTATCCTATGTGAGTTTAGGGTCTAAGAAATCTAAAAGAAAAGAAAAGAAAGATAAAGAAGAAGAAAAGAGAAGGCCAAGGCCTTACGAAATCCCCAAAAGTCAAGACTTAGGGATTTGGGCACGAAAGGTGTTCGATAAAATGCCAAGGCATTTAAAGATAAGAAAGAAAAGAGAGAAAAGCTATTTTATTTTCTAAGGCCAGTACCTGGCGTCCTAGGGCGTCGTTAAAGAAATCCAGATGTCCAATTCCAAGGTCTTGGCCCTGGTAGACCAAGGTCTGCTCTATTAGGATTGGCGGCTCGCTACCCCAACCTTTTAGGGAACGCGCATAAGATGGTACTTACGTCTTAAGTGGATCCAAGTGAGTTATTATTTTCAAGTATATGCTTTAGCAAAGTTTTCTAAAATTTAAGGAAGTTTTCCTAAAAGTTAAAGAAAGATGTAAAGTTAAAGAATTGCTAAAGTTTCAAGTTAAGCCAAGAAAAAGTGAGTTAAGACTTATTAATGCTTGAGTATGCATGTTTTGAGTTATACATGTTTTAGTGTTTCTTTTAAGCATAAAAGTATCTCATGTGATTTCACATTGTTTAAAAAGCATGCTTGCGCATTTTGAAATTTTGTGAGCTAGATAGTACTTGCTAAGCTTTATGCTTATTAGTTGCATTTCCTCTTGTTGCAGGTAAAGATAAGGGTAAGCAATTCTGAATGGAAGGCGACAAGGCGGTGCTGAGTAACGTGTGTGTGGTGGCTGACCTTGGAGAGATCCTTGGGACGAGACAGTTTAGCTTATTTGAAATGCAATGTTTAAGGTTTCCAAATTCCAAGTTATTGTGTTATGGAGTTTATTAAACATTTATGCTTCGGATAGTTTTACATGCTCAATTTTGTAGAATGAAGATTCCATGTCATTTCAATTAGTATGCATACTTTTGTGAATGCACTAGATGAGCAAGGGCATGAGTAATTTAGTATGTTGAGACATTGAATTTTAGACTTATTCTTGAGCTTATTATTCCCTTTTGGACTAAGTCCTAATTGTGTTTAAAATGCTTGTAAATTCGGTAGAAAAGTAAGATTTACATTCTATGAAGTTCTAGAAATGTTATAGAATCTGATAAGTGGAGTTTGGATAGGTAGAAATGCTTAGGAGTTATTTGATGCATGTGCCAAGATGTTGTTAGTCTCCTTTTGAATTAAGTTTTATTGCTTTAAATATGCTTAGAAAAGTTGCATCCACATTCCATAATGCTTTAGTAATGTTATAGAACCTTGTGTGATGAGTTTAAATGCATGACTATTAAAGTTAGAACATCATTCTTAGATAAATTTAAATACAAAAAAATAAGTTTAAGAAAGTTCCGCATTTTTAGTCGTGCATTAGAGTCAAGAAGTAGACAAGTAACGGTCCGTCTAAGGTAGAGAAGGCGGGTCGCTACAGTTGGTATCAGAGCAGTTCCCATTCTCCAGCATCACACACACATCAGCATCAACCTTGCCGTCTTCAAGTAAAAAAACTTTAAGTTTCAGTTTTCTATTGCTCCTTTATTTAATTGCAGTATAGAGAAATGCTTAAGTACTTACTCATATGTGCATAGAACAAGGAAGCATGTTTAATACCTTAGTATCACGGAAACATGTTTAATCCCTAGAATGGATATTAGGTTACTAAGTAAGAAGACAAGTTTATACCTAGAGATGTAGTAGTAATTTCTTGTTCCCTTATGCATTATTAGATGGCAAGAAGAGGCCGAGCTCCTAATGCAAGAAACGGGACCCCAGTTCAAGATAACCATGAGCCTGGCACAGAACAGCCAAACTTGATGGCAGTCATTGCTCAAATGCAAGCTCAGATTTCAGAGCAGCAGAAGACCATCGCCACACTGATGGCAAATCAGCACCCAGTGCCTCCTACACCACCCACAGCAGGAGTGGAAACTCCAGTGGTGACTGAAGTTCCACCAGTCACACAGGCGGCCCCTGCCATGAACCGAAGACAAGAAGCATACCTCGTCCAGTGGCAGAGGCTGAAACCTGAAAGCTTCTCAGGCACGACTGAGCCCTGGGATGCCCAGGCTTGGTTCAAGACTTTAGAGAGCACAATGGAGCTTCTTGACTGGCCAGAAGTCGAGAAGGTTAAATGTGCCACCTTCTGCCTAACTGGAGATGCTCGTATGTGGTGGGAGCGGGTCAAGAGTAAGAGGATAGTCAACCAGATGAGCTGGACAGATTTCGAGCAAGAGTTCTATGAGGAGTTCTTCCACATGCGGGTTACCAACAAGCACTACGAGGACTTCATGGAGTTCAGACAAGGTAACCTACCAGTGGGAGAAGCAGTCGCGAAGTTCCACAGACTAGCTCGCCTCTGCCCAGAGCTAGTCAGCACAGAGAAGGAGCGAGTCAGACTGATGCTCCGCATGCTGAACCCTGAAATAGCACTCAACGTGAACAGCGGGACGCACCGACCCCAGACCAGTGAGGAGTTGGTCAGTAGTGCTCTAATCTCAGAGCACTATCTGAATAGCATCAAGGCACAACAAACACAGCAGAAGCCAGTCCTGATTGAGAACAAGACAACAGGAGGCCAGAAGCCTCAGCCAAATAACCAGAACTGGAAGAACAAGAACCACAAAAGGAAGCAGTGGTCTGACAGCCAAAAAGGAAACCCAGAGAACAAGCAAGCTAGGTATCCTCCTTGTCCTAAGTGTGGGAGGACCCATCCAGGAGCATGCCTTTTGGGTGTAACTGGATGCTACTCATGTGGACAAGAGGGACACAGATCCAAAGACTGCCCAAACAAGTTTAAGGTACTTCCTCAGCAGTCCGTACAGTATGGAGGCAAGCCTCAGTTACATTACATGCCTACTATACTGAAGGGACCTCAGATCAGTCAGGGAAGGTTGGAAGCAGCACCAGTTTCAACCAATGCCAGAGTCTTTTCCCTCACGAAGGAAGAAGCTGCCAGCGCCTCCACGGTCATAACAGGTCAAATAGTTATTTTTCAGCATTTAGCTACTACAATGTTTGACACTGGGGCGACCCATTCTTTCGTATCAGTACCTTTTGCTAGTAAGTTACAGGTGCCTGCAGAGAGTTGGGAGTCCAGATTCCTGACAACTCTCCCTTCAGGGGAAATCATGGAATCCACCCAGAGACTCCGGGCTGTGTCAATCAAGATTTCAGACCGAGAGCTATATGTCGATCTAATAGTCCTTGCGATGCAAGACTTCGACGTCATACTGGGCATGGATTTCCTCAGTAAGTACAGCGCTTCAGTGGACTGTCGCCGGAGGAAGGTGGTTTTCAGTCCAGAAGGAGAACCACCGTTTGAATTTCAAGGAGCCCCAAGGAGGAAGACTCAGAAATTCCTCTCAGCCTTGGCAGCCCACCAGATGCTAGAACAAGGGTGTGCTGGTTTTCTTGCACGCATAGTGGACATAGAAGCAAAGGAAGAGCGCAAGCAGGAGGATGTACGGGTAGTCTGTGAGTATCCAGAAGTATTCCCAGAAGAACTACCTGGACTACCTCCCAGCAGAGAAGTGGAATTCGAGATCGAGCTAGTACCAGGTACCGGTCCGATCTCGAAGGCCCCATATCATATGTCTCCAGCAGAGTTGAAGGAATTACAAGAGCAACTCCAGGAGCTACTAGACAAGGGCTTCATTCACTCGAGTCATTCACCCTGGGGAGCTCCTGTACTTTTCGTCAAGAAGAAGGATGGGTCTATGCGTCTGTGCATAGACTACAGAGCTCTGAACAAGGTAACCATCAAGAACAAGTACCCCCTTCCTAGAATAGATGATTTATTTGATCAACTCAAAGGGGCTACAGTGTTCTCGAAGATAGATCTGCATTCTGGGTATCATCAGCTAAAGGTTAAAGAAAGTGACATCCCCAGGACGGCCTTCAGGACAAAATACGGCCACTACGAATTTGTAGTGATGCCTTTTGGAGTAACCAATGCTCCAGCAGTCTTCATGGAGCTGATGAACCACATCTTCAGGGAATATCTCGATAAATTCGTCATTGTATTTATTGATGATATTCTCATATACTCACAGACTCCAGAGGACCATGCTACACACTTGAGGATAGTGCTGCAGATCCTTCAGCAGGAGAAGCTCTATACAAAATTCTCAAAGTGTGAGTTTTGGCTAGATCAGGTGACCTTCCTAGGTCACATTGTATCCAAAGAAGGCATTCAAGTTGATCCAGCCAAGATAGAAGCAGTCAGCAACTGGTGTAGACCCAAGAATGCCAGTGAAATCAGAAGCTTCTTAGGCCTGGCAGGATATTACAGAAAATTTGTGGAGGACTTTTCCAGAATAGCCTCTCCACTCACAGCCCTGACCAGAAAGAATCAGAAGTTTGAGTGGTCAGATAAATGCGAGCACAGCTTCCTGGAACTGAAGAAAAGATTGACTAGTGCTCCCATCCTGACGGTTCCAGAGAGTGACAAGGCCTTTGACATCTACAGTGATGCATCCAAGATGGGCCTTGGAGCTGTCCTCATGCAAGATGGTAAAGTAATAGCATATGCCTCCAGACAGCTCAAGGACTATGAGAAGAATTACCCTACTCATAACCTTGAGCTAGCAGCTGTGGTTTTTGCACTGAAGCTCTGGAGACACTACCTGTATGGAGTGCAGTGCAGAATCTTCACAGACCATCAGAGTTTGAAGTACTTCTTCACTCAGAAGGATCTGAATATGAGGCAGCGCAGGTGGCTAGAGTTGGTCAAAGATTATGACTGTGAGATCCTCTACCACCCAGGTAAAGCTAATAAAGTGGCAGATGCACTGAGCAGAAAATCCGGTGCGGCACTGATGTCCCTATCATCACTGTCCCTACCACTTCAGAAAGAAATAAAGGATTTTGGAGTCGAGGGTAATAATTGGGCAACTTCTGCATTGACTCTAGAGTCAACCCTGCTTGTGGATATACAAAGGAAGCAAAGTCAAGACTCAGAGATCTAGAAGATATGCAGGAGATCCAAGAGCAGAAATTCAGAGTTTCGAGTATCAGATAGTGGCATCCTCTATCTTGGAGACGC
>JAGFNQ010004289.1:0-31134 GCA_024364735.1 Boesenbergia rotunda
GGGAATAGTAAGAAACCTCACTTAACTCACCTTAAGATATGGGGTTGTCCTGCTTATGTGAAGCGGGTTGTATCAGACAATTGGATGCTAAGTCTGATAAATGTCTATTTATTGGATACCCTAAGGAAACGAAGGGTTACCAATTCTATCATCCCTTGGAACAAAAGGTGTTTGTTTCAAGGCATGCTGTATTTCTAGGAAAAAGATTTCTTTTACAAGAAAACAGTGGGAGTGGCATTGAACTTGATGAAGTTCAAGAAACTCCAATAGACATTACAGAGACACCTAGTCTAGGCCCACAACCAATACTTCATAATGATGAGCTATCAGTTGAACCTAAAACTACACCACCTCTTCGTAGGTCTGATAGGACACGCAACATTCCAGAGAGATACGGATTTCTCGTAAGTGAATCGAACGACGTGTTACTCATTGCGATGACGAACCTATCAGTTATGAAGATGTTCTGAAAAGTTCAGAAAGGGACAAATGGCTTGAGGCCATGAAGTCGGAAATGGATTCCATGTACGAAAATCAAGTATGGGACTTGGTTAACCCACCTGAAGGGATTAAGCCCATAGGGTGCAAGTGGGTTTTCAAGAAGAAAACCGACATGGAAGGTAATGTTGTTACCTTTAAGGCTAGATTAGTGGCAATAGGATATCGTCAGAAGCAAAGAATTGATTATGACGAAACCTATTCGCCAGTAGCTATGCTTAAATCCATTCGGATGCTCCTAGCCATAGCAGCTCATTATGATTATGAGATATGACAGATGGATGTGAAAACAGCTTTCCTTAACGGAAACCTGCTTGAGGACGTATACATGATACAACCTGAAGGTTTCACATCGGTTGATAAAACCAAAGTATGCAAGCTTCGACGATCCATATATGGACTGAAGCAAGCATCTAGGAGCTGGAACATCCGTTTTGATGAGACAATCAAAAGTTTGATTTCTCACAAAATCCTGACGAACCTTGTGTGTACAAGAAGGTTAGTGGGAGTGCAGTCGTATTCCTAGTATTATATGTCGATGACATCTTACTTATAGGAAACGATATATCAGTTTTACAGACAGTTAAATTTGGTTGTCCAAAACTTTCTCCATGAAAGACCTGGGAGAAGCAACCTATATCCTTGGGATTAGAATCTATAGAGATAGATCAAAACGGTTGCTTGGTCTTTCGCAGTCTACATATATAGACCGAGTGCTAAAAAGGTTTAGCATGTCGGAATCCAAGAAAGGTTACCTTCCCATCAGGCATGGGATCAACCTTTCAAAGTCTATGTGTCCGCGCACAGAAGACGAGAGGATTGCATGAATAAGATTCCCTATGCATCCGCATAGGATCTATCATGTATGCTATGTTATGTACAGGCCCGATGTATCGTATGCTTGAGCGTCACAGCAGATACCATCGATCCAGGAATGGATCATTGGGCGGCTGTTAAGACAATCCTTAAGTACTTAAGAAGAACTAAGGATGTTTTCTAATATATGGAGAAGGAGATTTGTAATACGTGGGTATACAGATGCCAGTTTCCAGACAGATAAGGATGACTCCAAATCGCAGTCTGGATACGTATTTACTTTGAATGGAGGCGCAGTAAGTTGGAAAAGTTCCAAACAAGACACCGTAGCGGATTCTACCACGGAAGCGGATATATCGCAGCTTCGGAAGCAGCAAAGGAAGCAGTCTGGATCAAGAAGTTTGTCTCCGAACTTGGCGTGGTTCCAACCATTGATGAAGCAGTGCCGGTATACTGCGACAACAATGGAGCTATTGCACAAGCAAAGGAACCAAGGTCTCATCAGCGATCCAAACACGTGCTTCGACGCTATCATCTGATCAGAGAGATTATAAGTAGGAATGACATACAAATTGAGAGAGTTCCCACTGAAAGGAATATAGCGGATCCTTTAACTAAGGCCTTGCCTCAAAACAAGTTTGAGGGTCATGTTAGAGCCTGTGGTATTGGATACCGTAGCGATTGGCATTAGGCCAAGTGGGAGTTTGTTAGTGATATGAGAGAAGTGTCCTAAGGCAATCGCCTTATGATGTAAACATTTATTTTAATAAATGATAATTCACTATTTGAGTATACATGTTTGTGTATTTGATTGGGATCTTGAACTCATCTACTGAATGTCCGCAATACAACTCACAGCATAAGAGAATTTGTGATGGGATCACAACTAGTGATTATCTCTAATGTGCAAATGTGAAGTATTGAAATTATCCCTAGTCGATGAATTGATAAAACGGACACTATCAATTCTGTTGAGACTAGCATGGGTTATTCTCTAATCAGCTGATTCTCACTAGCTGGTGACATTGGGATGTCCGGAGATAAACATGGATGCTAGTTAAGGGAACTAGTTCATTGGAGTGACTAGCTGTAAGACTTCATATGGGAATCTACATGTAGATATGTCAATGAAGATCTTACTGCGGCTTAAGTGCGATGTTCCTTTGACTTGCGGTGTTCAAGTCATCTTGGTCATGGAGACTTATACTTTAACATCTTAAGCAAGCATCTCCAAGGAGGTGTGGACCCAGGATGATTGGGTATAAGCCGAAGTGCCCGAAGATGTTTGAACAGCCTACAAAGGATTCACCACTCCTTGCGAGGAGATGTATGCCCAGGCCTATCGTCGGATTGTTACTCAAAGCCTCTGGCCAGAGCATATCATGTTAAGAGTGCGAGTCTCTTAAATACATGAGAGTAATTAGAAATCCAAAGGACGAGAAGACACTACTTGGGCTAGGTGTGACGTAGTCAGCCTAGTGGGGACTGACACATAGACCGTGTCCTGAACCAAGTGGGTATAAGGTGGTGAAGGGAATGAGGCACGATTCATTAGAGCTGCTGAAGGGTTTCAGAATATTCTTCTGGGTCAAACCGTTGATCTTTCGATTAATTGGGGATCATGATGTACTACTAGGTGCCACTCATGATCGTTCTATAATTAGTTAATTATAGACGGCCAACATAAATCGAAAGCCTATTTAGTCACACGCATACGAGTAATCCGAGGGATTTAAAACGAGTTGAAAATTAGATTTTCCGATCAAGAGAAATAAGTCGAATCTGAGTTGTCAGAGGCGCAATGGAAGCTAAAAATGGCTAAGTCTTTTGAAGGCTTTTTGGGCGAATTAAATGAGTTTAATTCGCAACGGTTCGGGTCGGTTTGGGCCGGCCAAAGAGGGTGTTAACCCTCTTTGGTGGCCGGCCAATAAAGGAGAAAACCAAGTTTATTTTGGTTTAATTAATAAAATAAATCTAGCGCGATTTATTTTATAAATTATGGATAAATAAATTTGTATAAAGAAATTTATATAAATAAAATTTATAGAAATTTATTCTTTTATGGAAGATTAAAATAATCCATGAATTGGTTTATTTTAATTTTATAAAATCAATTATGAATTGATTTATCCATAATAAGAAGTTTATAAATTTCTTATAAAATTTATTCCATAATTTAAAGAGAAGAAGAATTAGTTTTTATTATAAATTAGTTTATAATAAAGACTTGGTTTAAACGGAATAATTAGTTAAGAAAATTTATAGGATAAATTTCTTATAACTAATTCCGTTTAGAGGGAGACTTAGCAAAGAGTTGCTACTATATAAAGGAACCAAAGGCTAGCCTTAATTCCTAACTAATCATCTAATGATAGAGCTCTCCCTCTCTCTCTCTTAATCTTCTCCTCTCCCTCTCTTCTCTTGCCTAGGGCCGGCGCCCTTCATTGAGTTAGGGCCGGCTCCCCTTTTGGTTGCTAGGGCCGGCGCACCCTATCAACTCCAAGAGAAGTTGCCGTGAGCTATACGAAGAAGAAGAACCACAACAAGAAGAAGAAGAAGCGGATAGCGACTCCTCTCCTCTCGGAATTCGATTCCGTTACTTCTTGTTGGTTAGTTTCTAACTCTTCTCTTGATTCTTCTAGTTGTGCCTTCCGAGAATCTAGTAGTTCTCGTCGGCACAAAACTCGTGACTTTGTGAAGTCATCCCGAAGAGAACTCGGCGTGGACGCGAATAGAGGCGGAGCTTCCAAGGGACGCTACGGTTGGATCTCGTCCCTTACTTCGAGTTACGAGAGGTACTTAGTAAATTAGTTTACTTTTCCGCAAAGTTTTATTTTATGATTATGTCAACACACCATAAGATTGCATGCTAGATACGAAGTTAAAATAATTTAGGAAATTATTTTATGCAAACTCTTCCGCTGCACGTAAAAATTTTAAATTTTACGAACCGTATCCTTGTACATGATCTAATGCACCCTGGTGACTCCCCACATTTGTCATTCTATGTTCAACTTATTCAGCTATCTCCCCTCCCCTTGATCATTGCCCTCCAAATGTAAGTCTTGAATTCTTTGAGCAAGGGGTTGACATTCCTCTATATCTTTATCAATTGAGGCTTTTCTAGGGTAGGTGTTGGTAGATTCATCAAAATCGACATTAAAAGACTCCTCAATTACCTTGGTCCTTTTGTTATAGACCCTATAACCCCTACTAGTGAATGAATAGCCAACTAAATTTTCTCATCCGCTTTTGATTCAAATTTCCTTAGGTCATCGTTGGTATTTAAAATATAAACCTTACATCCAAAGACCCTAAAATAATGGACTTGTGGAATTCTCCCATTCCACAATTCAAATGGTGTTTTACCTAAGAACCTATATACCAAAACCCAATTTTGAATGTAACAAGCGGTATTAACCGCTTCGGCCCAAAAATAGCTAGGAAGGGAATATGCATTAAGCATAGTCCTAGCAACTTCTTGTAGGGCTCTATTTCTCCTCTCAACTACACCATTTTGTTGTGGAGTCTTTGGGCATGAAAATTCATGCTTATACCCATTTTCTACACAGAATTGTGAGAAGCTTGAGTTTTGGAACTCCCCACCGTGATCACTCCTAATTCGGTTAATCTTTAGGTGTTTTTCATTTTCTATCCTCTTACTAAACCCTATAAAGATTTCTAAGGTATCGTCCTTATGTTTCAAAAAGAATACCCATGTAAACCTAGAGAAATTGTCTACAATAACTAAACAATATTTACTCCCTACTAGTGAGGGAGTACTATGACAATCAAACAAATCAATATGTAAAAGCTCTAAAGGTAAAGTAGTTGTGGTTAGGGTTTTACCTTTGTGTGATGATTTTGATTGCTTACCCTCTTGACATGCATCACACAATTTGGTCTTCTCATACTTGATCATAGGTAGCCCCTTCACCAACTCCTCCTTGGCCACTCTTGCAATGCTCATCATGTTGACGTGCCCAAGTCTTCGGTGCCACAACCACCCTTCTTCTTCTTTAGACATGAGACACTTAGGCAAATGGTTAGAAGCATAAGCAAGATCAAGATAATAAAGATTAACCTCCCTATACCCTTCTAGTATGACATTATCAGACCCATTTTGTTTAATTAGGCATTTCCTAGCATGAAATTCAACCCTATAGCCCGTATCACATAATTGACTTACACTAAGTAAATTAAATTTCATGTCTCTAATTAAAAGTACTTTGTGGATAGAGATCGTAGGAGATACCTCAATGGTGCCCCTACCAATGATTTTGAGTTTCCCACTATTTCTAAAGGAAATCGTCCCTTCTCTTAGGTAGCTTATAGTGGAGAACTTGCTCACATCTCCGGTCATATGTCTTGAGCATCCACTATCTACTATCCATATGTTTGAGGCATCCTTGACTCTTACCTATACAACATGGAAAATGCAATCTTTTGGTACCCAAATTTTCAATCCACATGCATCATTTAAAAATTTCTTTGGTACCCAAGCCTTCTTGATGTTTCCCTTAGCCCCTTGTCTCCTAGATGCACCATTCCTACCCATGAGTGAGACAAAGGCCACTTCCTTGGTCTTTGGCCTATATCCTAACCCGACCTTGTTATAAACGGCTCTTTGACTGCTAATTATCATGTCTAGGTTGCTAGAGCTCACTTGAAATTTCCTAAGTGCTTTTGTGAGGTCCTCTACCTTTTTCCTTAGTTCCTTATTTTCATTTTTAAAGCATGTATCATCATTTGACATTGTAGAATAAGCATGCAAATCTTCCTTAAGTTTTGTAGATTCTACTCTAAGCATGACAATTTCATCCTTTAAGTCCTTAATTTTTCTCCTAGCTCTAGCTAAATTCATGTTTGTACTAGAAATAATCTTAACCAAAGTAGAAGAGGGTAAGCTATATACCTCACTTACCGACGCTTCGGACTCGGATGATGATGATGTGCCGCTTTCTTCTTCACTACTTGAGCTTCTCTCATCATCTGATGACTCTGAGTGGTCCACTGCCATAAGCGCAAAGTGGGACACGTGCTCCTCTTCCTCCTCCGAGGATGATGAATCATCCCAAGTTGCCTTGAGGTTGGTGACACTCTTCTCCTTTCCCTTTGTCCTCTTCTTGTCACCTCTCTTCTTCTCCTCCTTCTTTTCTTCCCTTCTCTTTAGTTGGGGGCACTCATTCTTCATGTGTCCCTCTTAGTGGCAGTTGTAGCAGATGATGTCCTTTGCCTTCCTCTTACTTTTGGATCCTTTCCTAGTATAAGACTTGTTAGAAAAAATTTTAAAAGCTCTACGCATCTTTCTTACCATGAAGGTCTCTTGGTCGCTATCCATAGAGGCATTGGACTCCTCTGAGTCGGATGAAGAGGAGTAGACCACCTTCTTCTTCTCCTTCTTCTTCTCCTCCTCCTTTTCTGCAATGAAAGCTATACCTTTCTCTTTGGCTGAAACATTAGCTTACTCATGCAATTCAAATTAACAAAATAGATCATCTAATTTTACTATTGAATGATCCCTTGATACTTTGTAGGCATCAACCATTGATGCCCACAAGGTTGTTCTCGGGAACGATTGTAGAACGTACCTTACGAGATCCCAGTTTTCAACTTTCTCTCCAATCATATGGAGTTCGTTGATGATCTCCTTTATCCTTCCATGCAACTGGCTCACAGTCTCATTTGTCTTCATGGATAATGATTGGAGTTGGGCAACGAGTAGATCCTTCTTTGCCCTTCTGGACTCGTTGGACCCTTCATTGAGTTCAACGAGTTTCTCCCATAACTCCTTGGCGCTCTTGAATGACCCCACCTTGTTGAGTTGCTTCTTTGAGAGCCTGCATTGAAGTGTGGAGGTGGCCTTCGCATTTGATTGCGCCCTCTTCATGACATCCTTCAACCATGATCTCATTGGCAGTGGCTCTCCTCTTTCGTCGACGGGTGCATCGAATCACTAATCCAGTTTTCAATATCGTTCATCAAATAATATTGCATTCTACCTTTCGAGTAGGCGAAATCGTTCCTGTCGAAGAATGGCGATCGTGCAGTGCTGTAACCCTCTTGAAACGCCATTTTCTTTACTCCGGTCGACGGTGAGTTCTTCCGAAGCGAACCTCGCTCTGATACCAATTGTACGATCGAAGGCGTTGCTAGAAGGGGGGGTGAATAGCAATTTTTCGTCGTTTTCTCTACACAGAGGTTAGCGCAATACAAACAAAAATATACAAAGAACGAGTGAGTAATGCTAACGCAGGAATTTACTTGGTATCCACCCAAACGGGTGACTAATCCAATGATCCACGCGAGTACTCCACCTCCACTATGAAAAGTCTCCTTCAAAGGTGGAGAAATCTTTACAAGCGTTGTCTTCCTCTTTACAGAATACGATGAAGAATGAGAGGAAGATCGAAGGACTAGTCGCACGAATAACACTTCGTTACAGTGAAAAACCTACCGTTCACGTGCGGAAAAGTCCCCTTTTATAAGAGAACAGGACAACTTCGCAAGTTGTCCAGACCCGCACCAGTCGACTGCCCCTGGGGCAGTCGACTGGCCTAGCAATAAATTGTTGGGTTCTCTGGTCACAAAATAATAAAAAACACAACGGAAACAAGAACCCACGAGCGATCCATGCGAAAGAAAACTCGTACAAGGCTATCTATCTAATAGATTTATCTACTATTTATACCTTTGAAGCGTGCCCTTCGTTTATCCCGCTCGTCCAAGATGCGCCAGATCTCTTGCACGCTCAAATGTCCGTGCCTCTATTCGTATCCACACGGACACAATCTCTCAACTTCGGGAGAACTACCTTAGTTGTGCTAGCAACTTGAGGTAGCTCGAAAACACCAAGAACCTTACAATAAGGTTTCGGCCAAGAGGGAGGAGAGGAAGAAGAGAAGAAGGGAAGAAGGAAAAACACACTTAGTTATCATTCAAAATGACTTGACCCCTTTTATATTCATCCCATGAATACCAAGAGTCATTTGATTCTTTGCCTTCCCTTCATTAAAGCCAATAAAGAGCACATCTTTTCATATGACTCTTCATCTTCTCTTCATCCAATGAAGAGAGACATTTTCTCTTTCTTGCATGCAAATCCGACCGGGCCTCTTGGGCTTCCTACTCGGTCTCCCGACCAAGTCTCCCGAGTGCCGAGCCCCGACTGCCGAGTGCCGACCCAGTCTGTCGAGCTCCCAGCCCAGTCCGCCGAGTGCCGAGCTCCCGACTCAGTCTGCCGAGCTCCCAGCTCAGTCTGCCGAGTGCCGAGCTCCCGACTCAGTCTGCCGAGCTCCCAGCTCAGTCTGTCGAGTGCCGAGCTCCCGACCCGCGCTCCCGAGTTCCCAACTCGAGCTCAGATCTCCCGAGTTCCCAACTCGGGCTCGGACTTCCCGAGTTCCCAACTCGGGCTCGGACTTCCCGAGTTCCCAAATCGGGCTCAGACTCCCCGAGTTCCCAACTCGGGCTCAGGTCTGCCGATCAGATTTCCCGAAGCATTGTGTCCTTTGTGTGTGACCCAATAGGTTCTCGCGACGTTGGCAATGCGTCCAAACACTTTAGACACATAAGCAATGAGCGACACTTTAGACACATGTGACCGATTCTGAACTTGCGAGTTGCATCATGCTAGCCTCTATGGTACCTGAGCTACAAAAGCAGCATAAGCATATGGATGCTTATACCATCATCTTCTATCTTCATGAGTTATTTGAAGAGCAGGCGAGATCCGAAAGGTTCGAAGTCTCCAGACTCCTCTTCACCTCTAGGATTCAGGAAGGCACTTCTGCCTCAGTTTGTGTTAAAGATGTTGGGGTACATTGAGCGATTGAGCAAACTCAGTTTTGCAATGGATCATGAACTAAGTATTGACTTAATTCTGCATTGTTTGCCCAAAAGTTATTCACAATTTGTGATGAACTATCGGATGAACAAGCTGGAGACTACCATTCCTGAGTTGCTCAACCTGCTGAAGACTATAGAGCCTTCTGTAAAGCAGGATCAGAAGACGGTACTGTTAGTTGGTTCCTCGAAGAAAGGTTTTAAGAGGAAAGCCAAAGAACAGAATAAAGGAAAGAAGAAAAAGGCCAAAAAGACTGAAAAGACACCAAAAGGCACTTGCCATCATTGTGGCAAGGAGGGTTACTAGCGAAGAAACTACAAGGTTTATCTTGAGTCTTTGAAGAAGAAGGCATCCGATGCCCCATCCTCATCAGGTATCTTCGTTATTGAATGTCACTCTATTTCCTCAGATACCTGGGTACTTGATACTGGGTGTAGCTCACATATATGTAATGACATACAGGGCTAAGGAATAGAAGAAGACTCGTCAAGGGAGAAACGAATTTGTGAGTTGGAAATGGAGCAAAGATTGCTGCTGTTGCCATCGGAACATATTTGCTAAAGCTCTCTACTGGACGTGTCTTAGAATTGGATAATTGTTATTTTGTTCCTTCGTTAATAAAGAACATTGTATCTATTTCATGTTTGAATGAAAAGGGTTATCATTTAACTTTTAGTAACAATTGTTGTTACATAACTTTAAATGGTGTTCTTTATGGGACCGGAACTTTGTGCAATGGTATCTACATGTTAGATTTATCCGGTGACGTTTCCAATATCGAAGTCAGCAACAAACGTGCGCGAATAGATAATCGAATAGACTCCTACACATGGCATTGTCGTCTTGGCCATGTAAGTAAGAAACGCATGACCGAATTACACCGATGTGGAATTCTGGAATCATTTGAACCTGGTTCATTTGATACATGCGAATCATGCTTAAAAGGCAAGATGACCAAATTACCCTTTTCCGGAAAGGGTAATCTAGTGGGAGAATTGCTTGGTCTAATACATACTGATGTATGTGAACCAATGTCAACTCTTGCACAAGGAGGCTATAGCTACTTCATCACCTTTATCGATGATCACTCACGATTCGGGTATGTGTTCTTGATGAAACACAAATCTGAAGCTTTTGAGAAATTGAGTTCAGAAATGAAGTAGAGAAACAGCTTGGCAAAAGTATTAAGATACTTCGATCCGATCGGGGTGGTGAATACTTGAGTCAAGAGTTTCAAGATTATCTTAGGGACAATGGGATATTGTCTCAATGGACTCCGCCGTATACACCACAGCATAATGGTGTATCTGAGAGGCGTAACCGAACCTTGATGGACATGGTTAGATCCATGATGAATCATGCAACTCTTCCAAAATCCTTTTGGGGCTATGCACTTAAGACAGCTGTTTACTTGCTAAACAGAGTCCCGACAAAGGTAGTCTCTACTACTCCATATGAGAGGTCGAATAGTAAGAAACCCCACTTAACTCACCTTAAGATATGGGGTTGTCTTGCTCATGTGAAGCGGACTGTATCAGACAAATTAGATGCTAAGTCTAATAAATGTCTATTTATTGGATACCCTAAGGAAACGAAGGGTTACCAATTCTATCATCCCTTGGAACAAAAGGTGTTTGTTTCAAGGCATGCTGTATTTCTGGAAAAAGAATTTCTTTTAAAAGAAAACAGTGGGAGTGGCATTGAACTTGATGAAGTTCAAGAAACTCCAATAGACATTACAGAGACACCTAGTCTAGACCCACAACCAATAACTCATAATGATGAGCTATCAGTTGAACCTAAAACAACACCACCTCTTCGAAGGTCTGATAGGACACGCAATATTCCAGAGAGATACGGATTTCTCATAAGCGAATCGAACGACGTGTTACTCATAAGCGATGACGAACCTATCAGTTATGAAGATGTTCTGAAAAGTTCAGAAAGGGACAAATGACTTGAAGCCATGAAGTCGGAAATGGATTCCATGTACGAAAATCAAGTATGGGACTTGGTTAACCCACCCGAAGGGATTAAGCCCATAGGGTGCAAGTGGGTTTTCAAAAAGAAAACAGACATGGAAGGTAATGTTATTACCTTTAAGGCTAGATTAGTGGCAAAGGGATATC
Source organism: Boesenbergia rotunda (assembly GCA_024364735.1). Lineage (NCBI taxonomy): Eukaryota > Viridiplantae > Streptophyta > Magnoliopsida > Zingiberales > Zingiberaceae > Boesenbergia > Boesenbergia rotunda. The sequence goes on from JAGFNQ010004289.1 coordinate 11,287, forward strand.
GTTAGAAACAAGGAATTGATTATGACGAAACCTATTCGCCAGTAGCTATGCTTAAATCCATTCGGATGCTCCTGGCCATAGCAGCTCTTTATGATTATGAGATATGGCAAATGGATGTGAAAATAGCTTTCCTTAATGGAAACCTGCTTGAGGATGTATACATGATACAACCTGAAGGTTTCACATCGGTTGACAAAACCAAAATATGCAAGCTTCGACGATCCATATATGGACTGAAGCAAGCATCCAGGAGCTAGAACATCCGTTTTGATGAGACAATCAAAGAGTTTGATTTCTCACAAAATCCAGACGAACCTTGTGTGTACAAGAAGGTTAGTGGGAGTGCAGTCGTATTCCTAGTATTATATGTCGATGACATATTACTAATAGGAAACTATATATCAGTCTTGCAGTCAGTTAAAATTTGGTTGTCCAAAACTTTCTCCATGAAAGACCTGGGAGAAGCAACCTATATCCTTGGGATTAGAATCTATAGAGATAGATCAAAACGGTTGCTTGGTCTTTCGCAGTCTACATATATAGACCGAGTGCTAAAAAGGTTTAGCATGTCGGAATCCAAGAAAGGTTACCTTCCCATCAGGCATGGGATCAACCTTTCAAAGTCTATGTGTCCGCGCACAGAAGACGAGAGGATTTGCATGAATAAGATTCCTTATGCATCTGCGATAGGATCTATCATGTATGCTATGTTATGTACTAGGCCCGATGTATCGTATGCTCTGAGCGTCACAAGCAGATACCAGTCTGATCCAGGAATGGATCATTGGGCGGCTGTCAAGACAATCCTTAAGTACTTAAGAAGAACTAAGGATGTGTTCCTAATATATGGAGAAGGAGATATGGTAATACGTGGGTATAAAGATGCCAGTTTCCAGACAGATAAGGATGACTCCAAATCTCAGTCTGGATACGTATTTACTTTGAATGGAGGCGCAATAAGTTGGAAGAGTTCTAAGCAAGACACTGTAGCGGATTCTACCACGGAAGCGGAATATATTGCGGCTTCGGAAGCAGCAAAAGAAGCAGTCTGGATCAAGAAGTTTGTCTCGGAACTTGGTGTGGTTCCAACTATTGATGAAGCAATACCGGTTTACTGCGACAACAATGGAACTATTGCACAAGCAAAGGAACCAAGGTCTCATCAGCGATCCAAACACGTGCTTCGCCGCTATCATCTGATCAGAGAGATTATAAGTAGCAATGATATACAAATTGAGAAAATTCCCACTGAAAGGAATTTAGCGGATCCTTTAACTAAGGCCTTGCCTCAGAGCAAGTTTGAGGGTCATGTTAGAGCCTGTAGTATTGAATACCGTAGTGATTGGCGTTAGGCCAAGTGGGAGTTTGTTAGTATTATGAGAGAAGTGTCCTAAGGCAATCGCCTTATGATTGTAATCATTTACTTTAATAAATGAATATTCACTATTTGAGTGTACATGTTCATGTATTTGATTGAGATCTTAAACTCATTTACTGAATGTCCGCAATATAATTCACAGCATGAGAGAATTTGTGATGAATTCACAACTAGTGATTATATCTACATGTGCAATTGTGAAGTATTGAAATTGTCCCTAGTCGATGAATTGATAAATGTGGACACTGTCAATTCTGTTGAGACTAGCATGGGTTATTCTCTAATCAGCTAATTCTCACTGGCTGGTGACATTGGGATGTCCAGAGATAAAAATGGATGCTAGTTAAGGGAACTAGTTCATTGGAGTGACTAGCTGTAAAACTTCATATGGTAATCTACATATAGATATGTCAATGAAAGTTCTTACTGCAACTTAAGTGCGATGTTCCTTTGACTTGCGGTGTTCAAGTCATCTTGGTCACGGATGTTGGACCGGTGCCGTCGATAGAGGGGGGGGGTGAATATCGATCGTGAAAATCTTCACGAGAACTTCGTTCGTAAAACTACTCAGATCGTTAGTGCAGCGGAAAATAAAAACAAAAAGAACACAGGTACACAGCGGATTTTTACTTGGTTCCCGATCCCCCAGGGTCAATACATCCAAGGCCTATGCACGGGAACGCCCGTCCACTATTGGTCTCCTTTCCGGACTTTCCGGAGGTGGAGAAACCCGACTTACATTGCAGGATTACAATTAAAATATAAGTAAAATTAAGTGCATAATAGTAAACTCAAACCGAACAAGCAAGATCTGAAACTCGGCCGATCTGGACCTCCGAAGTGCCGCGCACTTCCTCCTGGAGCTTCCCGGTCGTAGAGCCTCGTTTCTGGCACATTTTCGTCGGTCAGAATGTTTGGAATGGTTCTTGGAAGTCGTATCTGAAGCAGAGGGGTCGAAGCCCCTTATATAGGCCTCCTGGGGGCGCCCGGGACGCTGTGGGCGCCCCGGAAGACTCGGTCAAACTTTATCCCTGCGCCTACCTCGCCGCAGCTGATAACAGCTTTGACTAGGGCGCCCCAGATGTTTCAGGCACCCCCGTGAGGGCTTATCCTGTGTTCTGACTTCGAAACAGCAAAACATCTTCGAATCCGGGCGCCCCGGACGCTCCGGGCGCCCCGGACGCTCCGGGCGCCCCGGACGCTCCGGGCGCCCCGGACGCTCCGGGCGCCCCGGTTGACACCTATTCTGCCTGCTTCACCATAACATGCATTTTTACCTTTGGCTGGGGGCGCCCCCACTGTTGGGGGCACCCTGGCTGCATGGGGGCGCCCCCAATGATTGGGGCGCCCTGCTTAAAGCTTGCAAGAGCACTTTTTGCCTAGTTTACCTGCTTTGTCTCCGGTTCTTGATACCTGCAAGATACACAAACACAAAGCATAGATACATATGATGTTAGTCTTAAGGACTTGGTTCGGACTTCGGATTTGCACGAAACCCTAGGTCGAACCGGCACGAGTTCCCCTCCTCGAGAACTCGCCCTTCACCTACTCCTTTCAGGAGACGGTTACCACCCGGTCCTTCGGGTGGACTTTTGCTTAGCTTCCGATACCTCCGGACCTCGAGACGCCCAAACCCTGACCCGTCTCTAATCCTGTCCTTAGTCATCGCTCAGCTAAGTTGCTTAGTCCCTTGGACCAAGACTTCATAACCTAGCAGTCCTTCGCCAGGTGCCTAGCAGCCCTTCGCTAGGTCTTCTATGCCTAGCAACCCTTCGCTAGGTGCCTAGCAGCCCTTCGCTAGGTCTTGGGGTTTCGATACCTAGCAGCCCTTCGCTAGGTGCCTAGCAGCCCTTCGCTAGGTCTTTGGGTTTCGATACCTAGCAGCCCTTCGCTAGGTCTTAGGGTTTCGATACCTGCAGCCCTTCGCTAGGTGCCCAGCAGCCCTTCACTGGGACTTAGGGTTTCGATGCCTAGCAGCCCTTCGCTGGGACTTAGGGTTTCGATGCCTAGCAGCCCTTCGCTAGGTGCCCAGCAGCCCTTCGCTGGGACTTAGGGTTTCGATGCCTAGATTATTAGGACTTTTCTTCAGCTTTGGTTACTTCTCTCTTACTCCCCTTTGTCTGTTCATTATATCACTGACTTAAGTGTATTGTCAAACATTAAAACCCTTAAAGAGGAATATCATTGATGCAACTTGCACCAACAATCTCCCCCTTTTTGATGTTTGACAATAACTTAAGTTAGATTGGTTTAAGGGGCTAACTTACTATCTTTGGGGAAAAATTGACTTTAGTTTTGAACATATTTTTGATCCTCTAGGAAAAATAAGAGTAAAAAATTTCTAACTTAAGCATACCTCTCCCCCTTTGTCATACATAAAAAAAAACACAAGAAAATACTTGCACCAACAATGAGAAATTTTGGTCCTTTCAAAATACTTGGTGCAGAAATTTTGAAAGCATTGTATTTTGAATGATATATTGCATTTTTTTTAAAAAAATTGCATAATCTTGAAAAAGATGTTATTCGCTTTGAAAAGTACAAGTACTTTGAAAATGATCTTTAACAACATGCAAGTACTTTTGAAGGAATTTGTAATTTTGTTTGAAAAATATAAAGTACTTTTTGGAAAATGCATAACTTTTGAAAAAATGTTATTTTGGAAAATATAAATATTATGTCTATTTTGCAAGTACTAACTATTTTTGAAAGAGATGAGACTTTGAGAAATATAAGTAATTTTTGAAACATAATATTTTACTTAACTAAGTTTCTTTTCTAGTCTGACACAATCCTGGGAAACCTTGTTGACTACAAGGATATTTCCCTAAGTGTCCTGGAAATTTTTCAAGGTCAAGTAAATATTAATAGAATTTTGAAAAAAAATGATAGGACTTTTGAAAGAATATTTGGCTTTGAAAGACATAAGTACTTTTGAAAACATAATATTTGACTTCACTTGGTTAATTTTCCAGTCTGACACTATCCTGGGAACCCTTGTTGACTACAAGGACATTTTCCTAAGTGTCCAGGAAATTTTTCAACCCAAGTAAATATTAAAAAAATTTCATAAGTTACAGAATGTAAGTTAATTTTGAAAAATGTAAAAAATTTTAAAGTTATAATACTTGATTCGGTTTATCTTCCAGTCTGACACAATCATAGGAACCCTTGTTGACTACAAGGACATTTTCCTAAGTGTCCTGGAGGATTTTTCAAACTCAAGATATTATTTCAAATTGATCAAAATCAGATGAATTTTTGAAAATAAAAAATTTAAAAAATGATAGCATTTTAAAATAATACTTATGTTTTCAATAGAATTTTGAAAATACCGCGCATGAAAACATTTGAGATATTCAATAATTCTTTTAATTTGATCTCCCCCTAAACTTGACCCAGTCCTGGGAAGCTTGTTGACCACAAGTACTCTTCGTCTGAGTCTTAAGGTTTGATTCAAATCAAAGGAATTATCTACTAATTTCAAAACAATTAATTATACAAAAACTGTTTTCAGAAGTTTGATTCATACTCCCCCTAGATTTGACAAATCCTAGGAGTCCTTGTAGATTATGAAGTGGACCTTCCTCTGTGTCTTTAGGGTTTATCAAAATCAAACAAGACAGATAAATTTTACAACATAAACCTTTTTCGAAAAGCACAAGTGATAACGATTTAACGCTCAATTTTCGAAAAGTATTTTCAAATAATAGTAATTTTTACAGTGTAATTTTTGAAAGCAAAAAATGAAAAACACTCCCCCTGTATCCGATACCGTTTGACTCTATCTAATTGCCTTAAGGAACTTTAGTGTTGTCCTAAGAGGCTTGTGTCTAATTGTGTGAGTCAAATAATTTTTGAAAAGATATAATTTTTGAAAAACGTATAATATGTATATTCAATCAGACAAGCATGAATTCCATAAAAACATTATTATGTTGAAGCACTATTTTGAAAATATATTTTTAGGAAAATATTCTAACAATTTTGAAAAAGAATTTTGAAAAATATTTTTCAATTCATTGGTCCTTAACATCTCACCCATTTTAGATGTATCAATACAACAAACATGATTGCCTTATAGGTGTATTGTGAGATGTTTGAATCATTTTTCTTAATTTATTATTAACTCTAAGATTTAATTGAAGCTTATGTTAGATTTGAATTTGACAAGAAGTAACTTGAATTTGAATTTTAAAAATTGGCTTCCAGGTTTTAGCGAGGCACTAGGCCTTCTTTGGCCGTAACCTTATTGGATCATCAACGCTTTCCTTGACAAAGCCTTTTAATGAGATTTCATTTTCAAAATTACTTTTTGAAAAATTCTGGTCTAACTTGTTTAGGTCTTGGATCGGTAGCTTCGGCTAGTTTCACCCGTCTAAAGAGACCAAGTATACTTGATCTTATTAGAATTGGCTTCCCTAACGTACTATCATCTCACCGCCACCCAATACCAGGTTGATCAAGTTTCAATTATTCTTTTTCCTATAGTCGTTCTAATATTTGAAAAAAAGTTTAAATGTGAATGACATGTCATATATTTAAAAGGAATAGCAAATGCATGACATGACAATTATGCATGAGTCAAACAATTCAAGTCATTTTATTTAAGTTTCTAAGAATGTATCAAATTCCCGATTTGATACATGTCGAGTGAACCCACGAATATGTCAACCCACTTTGACATATTTAATATTATTAATTTTAATTGTTATATTTGGTAAAATTTTATTTTAGTTTGAGTTTAAGTCATTTAAGATTTTAGTTGAGTTCAGGTTAATTAAGAATTGATTGGATTAGAAAATTAATTAATCAATTGAGAATAAATGAATTTAAGTTTCAATTAATTTGGATTAAATTAAATTTGAATTTAATTTAATTTAGGTTTGAATTTGAATTTAATTTAAATTTAAATTTGGATTTAATTAAGATTTAATTAGAATTTAATTTAGATTTAATTAAGATTTAATTTGAATTTTAATTAAGATTTAATTTGAATTTAATTAAGAATTAATTTTAATTTTAATTATGATTTAATTTTAATTAAGATTTAATTTGAATTTTAATTAAGATTTAATTTGAATTTAATTAAGATTTAATTTGAATTTAATTAAGATTTAATTTGAATTTTAATTAAGATTTAATTTGAATTTAATTAAGATTTAATTAAGATTTAATTTGAATTTAATTAAGATTTAATTTGAATTTTAATTAAGATTTAATTAAGATTTAATTTGAATTTTAATTAATATTTAATTTGAATTTTAATTAAGATTTAATCTGAATTTTAATTAAGATTTAATTTGAATTTAATTAAGATTTAATTAAGATTTAATTTGAATTTTAATTAAGATTTAATTTGAATTTTAATTAAGATTTAATTTGAATTTAATTAAGATTTAATTTAATAATTGTGGGTTTAAATTCATCATTTTCATTATTTCGAAAATTTCTTCTTCATCTTTATCTTTCTTTTCAAGTTTTTCTAATAATTTTGATTTATTTGAATTTTTGTAATTTTTATTGATTATGGCATTTATCTTAGATAGTTCCATATCCTCCTTAAGATTTGATCTTTCTATATCCTCACAGTAGGTGGAGTAGAATGGGCCAGTAGTTAAGGTTTTATAATAATATTCAATATTATCTATAATTAGGTTATTATCTAAGAGGATTTTATCTTTATTATTCTCAAGAATATTTTCAACAAAATCTTCTTTATCCTCAAGATTTCCAATAATTTCAGGGTTATCTTTAGGATTATCTTTAAGGTTTTCAAATTTGAATTCAGAGTTATCCTTAGGATTTTCAAATTTGAAATCGGAATTATCCTCAGGATTTTCAAATTTGAATTCCGAATTATCCTTAGGATAAATTTTGTTTGAATTAAAATTATTAGAACTAATTTTATCAGAGAAATTATCAGAATTAATTTTCTCAGAATAGTTATCAGAATTAATTTTATTAGATAAATTATCAGAATTAATTTTATCAGATAAATTATCAGAATTAATTTTATCAAATAAATTATCAGCATTAATTTTATCAGATAAATTATCAAAATTAATTTTATCAGATAAATTATCAGAATTAATTTTATCAGATAAATTATCAGAATTAATTTTATTAGATAAATTATCAGAATTAATTTTATCAGATAAATTATCAGAATTAATTTTATCAGATAAATTATCAGAATTAATTTTACAGATAAATTATCAGAATTAATTTTATTAGATAAATTATCAGAATTAATTTTATCAGATAAATTATCAGAATTAATTTTATTAATTTCTGAATTGATATTCTGAATTAAACAATTAATTTCGGATATTTTAATCATATTCACGTTTTGTAATTTAACATGCAAAGAGTTAATTTTACTATGCAGTAAATCTACTTTATCAGAAGATTTAACTACTTTTTCACATGGCAGTACAGGAACTTGTAAAATTTTTGGAACATAAATCTTGTGTACCTTCGCCAGACATTTGTTTTTGTAAAGGCCGTATTTCATGCATTTGAAGCACTGTACGTGACTTTTGTCCCTCCGGTTTCCTGGCGCTGGTACCTCCTTTGCCGCCGGTGACGAACGATTCTTACGAGTAGGGCACTGATTTTTGTAGTGCCCTCTCTCCTTGCACGTGAAACAAATAATATGCAACTTAAAATTTGACATAAAAAAATGTACCTGATTCACCCCTGGGCTCCCCCTCAACTCCTGGCGTCGTTGCTCCGTCGGCGGTTAGTCCGGTGAAGAGCGGCTCGGCTCTGATACCAATTGTTGGACCGGTGCCGTCGATAGAGGGGGGGTGAATATCGATCGTGAAAATCTTCGCGAGAACTTCGTTCGTAAAACTACTCAGATCATTAGTGCAGCGGAAAATAAAATCAAAAAGAACACAGGTATACAGCGGATTTTTACTTGGTTCCCGACCCCCCAGGGTCAGTACATCCAAGGCCTATGCACGGGAACGCCCGTCCACTATTGGTCTCCTTTCCGGACTTTCCGAAGGTGGAGAAACCCGACTTACAGTGCAGGATTACAATCAAAATATAAGTAAAATTAAGTGCGTAATAGTAAACTCAAACCGAACAAGCAAGATCTGAAACTCGGCCGATCTGGACCTCTGAAGTGCCGCGCACTTCCTCCTGGAGCCTCCCGGTCGTAGAGCCTCGTTTCTGGCGCGTTGTCGTTGGTCAGAATATTTGGAATGGTTCTTGGAAGTCGTATCTGAAGCAGAGGGGTCGAAGCCCCTTATATAGGCCTCCTGGGGGCGCCCTGGACGCTGGGGGCGCCCCGGAAGACTCGGTCAAACTTTATCCCTCCGCCTACCTCGCCGCAGCTGATAACAGCTTTGACCAGGGCAGCCCCGTGAGGGCTTATCCTGTGTTCTGACTTCGAAACAGCAAAACAGCTTCGAATCTGGGCGCCCCGGACGCTCCGGGCGCCCCGGTTGACACCTATTCTGCCTGCTTCACCATAACATGCATTTTTACCTTTGGCTGGGGCGCCCCCACTGTTGGGGGCGCCCTGGCTGCATGGGGGCGCCCCCAATGATGGGGGCGCCCTGCTTAAAGCTTGCAAGAGAACTTTTTTCCTAGTTTTCCTGCTTTGTCTCCGGTTCTTGATACCTGCAAGATACACAAACACAAAGCATAGATACATATGATGTTAGTCTTAAGGACTTGGTTCGGACTTCGGATTTGCACGAAATCCTAGGTCGAACCGGCACGAGTTCCCCTCCCCGAGAACTCGCCCTTCACCTACTCCTTTCAGGAGACGGTTGCCACCTGGTCCTTCGGGTGGACTTTTGCTTAGCTTCCGATACCTCCGGACCTCGAGACGCCCAAACCCTGACCCGTCTCTACTCCTGTCCTTAGTCATCGCTCAGCTAAGTTGCTTAGTCCCTTGGACCAAGACTTCATAACCTAGCAGTCCTTCGCCAGGTGCCTAGCAGCCCTTCGCTAGGTCTTCTATGCCTAGCAACCCTTCGCTAGGTGCCTAGCAGCCCTTCGCTAGGTCTTGGGGTTTCGATACCTAGCATCCCTTCGCTAGGTGCCTAGCAGACCTAGCCTAGCAGCCCTTCGCTAGGTCTTAGGGTTTCGATACCTAGCAACCCTTCGCTAGGTGCCCAGCAGCCCTTCGCTAGGTCTTAGGGTTTCGATACCTAGCAGCCCTTCGCTAGGTGCCCAGCAGCCCTTCGCGGGGACTTAGGGTTTCGATGCCTAGCAGCCCTTCGCTAGGTGCCCAGCAGCCCTTCGCTGGGACTTAGGGTTTCGATGCCTAGATTAACTAGGACTTTTCTTCAGCTTTGGTTACTTCTCTCTTACTCCCCTTTGTCTGTTCATTGTATCACTGACTTAAGTGTGTTGTCAAACATTAAAACCCTTAAAGAGGAATATCATTGATGCAACTTGCACCAACAACGGAGACTTATACTTTGACATCTTAAGCAAGCATCACTAAGGAGGTGTGGACCCAGGATGGTTGGGTATAAGCCGAAGTGCCCGAAGATGTTTGAACAACCTACAAAGGATTCACCACTCCTTGCGAGGAGATGTATACCCTGTTAGTGATATGAGAGAAGTGTCCTAAGGCAATCGCCTTATGATTGTAAACATTTATTTTAATAAATGATAATTCACTATTTGAGTGTACATGTTTGTGTATTTGATTGGGATCTTAAACTCATCTACTGAATGTCCGCAACACAACTCACAGCATAAGAGAATTTGTGATGAGATCACAACTAGTGATTATCTCTAATGTGCAATTGTGAAGTATTGAAATTATCCCTAGTCGATGAATTGATAAAAACGGACACTATCAATTCTGTTGAGACTAGCATGGGTTATTCTCTAATCAGCTGATTCTCACTGGCTGGTGACATTGGGATGTCCGGAGATAAACATGGATGCTAGTTAAGGGAACTAGTTCATTGGAGTGACTAGCTGTGAGACTTCATATGGGAATCTACATGTAGTTATGTCAATGAAGATCTTACTGCGGCTTAAGTGCGATGTTCCTTTGACTTGCGGTGTTCAAGTCATCTTGGTCATGGAGACTTATACTTTGACATCTTAAGCAAGCATCTCCAAGGAGGTGTGGACCCAGGATGATCGGGTATAAGCCGAAGTGCCCGAAGATGTTTGAACAACCTACAAAGGATTCACCACTCCTTGCGAGGAGATGTATACCCAGGCCTATCGTCGGATTGTTACTCAAAGCCTCTGGCCAGAGCATATCATGTTAAGAGTGCGAGTCTCTTAAATACATGAGAGTAATTAGAAATCCAAAGGACGAGGAAGACACTACTTGGGCTAGGTGTGACGTAGTCAGCCTAGTGGGGACTGACACCATAGACCGTGTCCTGAACCAAGTGGGTATAAGGTGGTGAAGGGAATGAGGCACGATTCATTAGAGCTGCTGAAGGGTTTCAGAATAATTTCTTCTGGGGTCAAACCGTTGATCTTTCGATTAATTGGGGATCATGATGTACTACTAGGTGCCACTCATGATCGATCTATAATTAATGGGTTAATTATAGACGGCCAACATAAATCGAAAGCCTATTTAGTCACACGCAATACGAGTAATCCGAGGGATTTAAAACGAGTTGAAAATTGGATTTTCCGATCAAGAGAAACGAGTCGAATCTGAGTTAATCAGAGGCGCAATGGAAGCTAAAAATGGCTAAGTCTTTTGAAGGCTTTTTGGGCGAATTAAATGAGTTTAATTCGCGACCGGTTCGGGTTGGTTTGGCCGGCCAAAGGAGGTGCTAACCCTCCTTGTGGTGGCCGGCCATTAAAGGAGATTAAACCAATTTAATTGGTTTAATTAATAAAATAAATCTAGCGCGGTTTATTTTATAAATTATGGATAAATAAATTTGTATAAAGAAAATTTATATAAATAAATTTGTAGAAATTTATTCTTTTTATGGAAGTTAAAATAATCCATGAATTGGTTTATTTTAATTTTATAAAATCAATTATGAATTGATTTTATCATAATAAGAAAGTTTATAAATTTCTTATAAAATTTATTCCATAATTTAAAGAGAGAAAAGAATAAGTTTTATTATAAATTGGTTTATAATAAAGACTTGGTTTAAACGGAATAATTAGTTAAGAAAATTTATAGGATAAATTTCTTATAACTAATTCCGTTTAGAGAGAGACTTAGCAAAGAGTTGCTACTATATAAAGGAACCAAAGGCTAGCCCTTTAGATCAATCAATTAATCAAGAGATTAATTAGAGCTCTCCCTCTCTCTCTTTTATTCTCTTCTCTCCTCATCTTCTTCTCCTTCACATTAGGGCCGGCGCCCCATCCTTGTGGATTAGGGCCGGCGCACACAACCATCATCCAAGGGAGTTGGCGTGAGCTTTCAAGGAGAAGGAGAACCCGAACACGAAGAAGAAGAATTGTGCCTTCCGAGAATCTAGTAGTTCTCGTCGGCACAAAACTCGTGACTTTGTGAAGTCATCCCGAAGAGAACTCGGTGTGGACGCGAATAGAGGCGGAGCTTCCAAGGGACGCTACGGTTGGATCTCGTCCCTTACTTCGAGTTACGAGAGGTACTTAGTAAATTTGTTTACTATTCCGCAATGTTTTATTTTATGATTATGTCAACACACCATAAGATTGCATGCTAGATACGAAGTTAAAATAATTTAGGAAATTATTTTATGCAAACTCTTCCGCTGCACGTAAAAATTTTAAATTTTACGAACTCGTATCCTTGTCGACATGCACCCGGTCCCAACAGTGGTATCAGAGCCGGTTAGTGTTCGACTTAATCATATAATTGTTTTGTGGAAAACTTTGTCATGATCTCAATTTCGGAAAATTTTTCCAATTATGGAAACTTTCAAATTATAATAAATTTTAGAATTAGGAATTTCAAAGTTTGGAAATCCTCATGAAATTTCGCAAACGTTTGAAATTTTCTAGTTTCTAAATTTTTATAATAATTGTGAAATTTTCCCATCTTTGGAAACTTTCCAATTTTGGAAATTTTTCTATTTTAGAAATTTTCCAACTTTGGAAATATGTAAGTTTTCTTTGTACCAGAAACTTACAATTATTCTGAAAACCTATTTTCGAAATCTCGCAATTTTGGGCACTTTCTTTAAGAAAGTCTAGACAAATTCATGGACAGTTAATTGACAATTAAATTTGAATTGGTTTTTAAATTGACAACAAATTCTTTATTTTGGATTGAGCCTCGGGGAGCCGTCCAATTTAAAGTTAGATGTTGTAATTTAATTTCCCAATTTTTAATTGAAATTGTCATGTTTGATTTGGATTGAGCCTCGGGGAGCCGTCTAATTGGATTTACAACACTATACTTTTCTTTGGGTATCTGAGCCTCGGGGAGCCACCCTTAGAAAATGATTTGTTGTAATTAATCAATCCATGAATAAAATATGTTTTAAGAGGTGATGCTCTTACATATTGTTGTCTCCAAAATTAATTAGGAAATTGGTTTCCTATAGAGTTTTCTTAAATGAGATTTTCATGAAAATAATATGTAGTTGAATTAAGGGATTTGTCTCTTAATTTAATAAGATTTGATTTAGAGAAATCAAAGTCTTGAACATATTATTTTCGAAATTAATTATGACAATTTAGGAAATTGTTTCCCAAAACAATTCCTTCAATATAGTATGAAATAGAATTAGGAAATCCGGTTCCTAATTCAATTAATGAGACTTGATAACTTGAGTCACATACATACTTTATTAAGGAAATCGTTAGTCATGACATATGTCATGAATGTGCATTAAAAAGGAAAAGATGAGACCAAAACCCCTTACAAAATATTAAGGCCAACACCTTCCATTAATATGGTTAGAATCGGAGTTTTGTTTCTCGCTTGGGTTGATGGACACATCCATGCCCGACTTGAACCTTAACATGTTCAAACCATGGAATTTGTTTATGAATAATATAGTTGGAGTCAGAGGTCAATCCTTAGTTTTGGTTGTTGGACACATCCAAGCCTGACTAAACGGTTGAATGAGCTCCAACCATATTAAAATTATTTCTTGATTAATGGGTCAGCCTTAAGCTTGGAGCATCGATTTGTTGTGCCACAGCCAAGGTTGATGTAAAGAGAGGTGCAGTTAGGTGCTATGTATATGATGCATACTTGTTAATGAGTTAACAACCTAATGATTTATGCAAACATTCAATTAGTTGATAGCATAACGTGATAGTTACATATATGTGATATGTAATCGGTATAATTACCTACCTTCATAGCTAAGGAAAACTTGATGGCCACAGCCATGGTAATTCTTATCTATGGTTGGATATCAACCTATTTGGAGATGTTCCTACGATCTCCCGAATTGATAATAAGGGTTATTCAATTTGAAAAATAAATAGGATTTTATTTATGTATGTTGATACATTCTTTAATAAATCTTCTCACATAATCTCAATTTGTATTTCTAGGATAATCACTCGATCATGTCTTCTCTGAACTTGCGTTCCATTTTGGACACAAATAAACTGACTGGGCCAAACTACATGGACTGGCTTCGAAACCTGAGGATAGTCCTCAAGGCAGAGAAGCTTGCTTATGTCCTTGAAGAACAACTTCCCACCCATCCTCCAGAAAATGCAACTCCAGACCAATTGTTGGCTTATCAGAAACATGTGACCGATTTTGAAATGGCGAGTTGCATCATGCTAGCCTCTATGGTACCTGAGTTGCAAAAGCAACATGAGCATATGGATGCTAATACCATCATCTTCCATCTTCATGAGTTGTTTGAAGAGCAGGCGAGATCCGAAAGGTTCGAAGTCTCCAGACTCCTCTTCACCACTAAGATGCAGGAAGGCACTTCTGCCTCGCAGTTTGTGTTAAAGATGTTGGGGTACATTGAGTGACTGAGCGCACTCGGTTTTGCAATGGATCATGAACTAAGTATTGACTTAATTCTGAGTTGTTTGTCCAAGAGTTGTTCACAATTTGTGATGAACTATCGGATGAACAAACTGGAGACTACCATTCCTGAGTTGATCAACATGCTGAAGACTGTGGAGCCTTCTGTAAAGCCAGATCAAAAAGCAGTACTGTTAGTTGGTTCCTCGAAGAAAGGTTCTAAGAGGAAGGCCAAAGAACAGAACAAAGGGAAGAAGAAAAAGGCCAAGAAAACTGAAAAGAAACCAAAAGGAACTTGCCATCACTGTGGCAAGGAAGGTCACTGGCGAAGAAACTGCAAGATTTATCTTGAGTCCGTGAAGATGAAGGCATCCGATGCCCCATCCTCTTCAGGTATCTTCGTTATTGAATGTCACTCTATTTCCTCAGATACCTGGGTACTTGATACTGGGTGTAGCTCACATATATGTAATGACATACAGGGGCTAAGGAATAGAAGAAGGCTCGTCAAGGGAGAAGCGAATTTGCGGGTTGGAAATGGAGCAAGGATTGCTGCTATTGCCATCGGAACATATTTGCTAAAGCTCCCAACTGGACGTGTCTTAGAATTGGATAATTGTTATTTCGTTCCTTCGTTAATAAAGAACATTGTATCTATTTCATGTTTGAATGAAAAAGGTTATCATTTAACTTTCAGTAACAATTGTTGTTACATAACTTTAAATGGCGTTCTTTATGGGAATGGAACTTTGTGCAATGGCATCTACACGTTAGATTTATCCAGTGACGTTTTCAATATCGAAGTAAGCAACAAACGTGCTCGAATAGATAATCAAATAGACTCCTACACGTGGCACTGTCGTCTTGGCCATATAAGTAAGAAACGCATGACCGAATTACACCGATGTGGAATTTTGGAATCATTTGAACCCGGTTCATTTGATACATGCGAATCTTGCTTAAAAGGCAAGATGACCAAATTACCCTTTCCCGGAAAAGGTAATCCAGTGGGAGAATTGCTTGGTCTAATACATACCGATGTATGTGGACCAATGTCAACTCTTTCACAAGGAGGCTATAGCTACTTCATCACCTTCATCGATGATCACTCACGATTCGGGTATGTGTTCTTGATGAAACACAAATCTGAAGCCTTTGAGAAATTCAAAGAGTTCAGAAATGAAGTAGAGAAACAGCTTGGCAAAAGTATTAAGATACTTCGATCCGATCGAGGTGGTGAATACTTAAGTCAAGAGTTTCAAGATTATCTAAGGGACAATGGGATATTGTCCCAATGGACTCCGCCGTATACACCACAGCATAATGGTGTATCTGAGAGGCGCAACCGAACCTTGATGGACATGGTTAGGTCTATGATGAATCATGCAACTCTTCCAAAATCCTTTTGGAGCTATGCACTTAAGACAGCTGTTTACTTGCTAAACAGAGTCCCAACTAAGGTAGTCTCTACTACTCCATATGAGATTTGGAATAGTAAGAAACCTCACTTAACTCACCTTAAGATATGGGGTTGTCCTGCTTATGTGAAGCGGGTTGTATCAGACAAATTGGATGCTAAGTCTGATAAATGTCTATTTATTGGATACCCTAAGGAAACGAAGGGTTACCAATTCTATCATCCCTTGGAACAAAAGGTGTTTGTTTCAAGGCATGCTGTATTTCTAGAAAAAGAGTTTCTTTTACAAGAAAACAGTGGGAGTGGGATTGAACTTGATGAAGTTCAAGAAACTCCAATAGACATCTCAGAGACACCTAGTCTAGGCCCACAACCGATAATTCATAGTGATGAGCTATCAGTTGAACCTAAAACTACACCACCTCTTCGTAGGTCTGATAGGACACGCAACATTCCAGAGAGATACGGATTTCTCGTAAGTGAATCGAACGACGTGTTGCTCATTGGCGATGACGAACCTATCAGTTATGAAGATGTTCTGAAAAATTCAGAAAGGGACAGATGCTTGAGGCCATGAAGTCGGAAATGGATTCCATGTATGAAAATCAAGTATGGGACTTGGTTAACCCACCTGAAGGGATTAAGCCCATAGGGTGCAAGTGGGTTTTCAAGAAGAAAACCGACATGGAAGGTAATGTTGTTACCTTTAAGGCTAGATTAGTGGCAAAAGGATATCGTCAAAAACAAGGAGTTGACTATGACGAAACCTATTCGCCAGTAGCTATGCTTAAATCCATTCGGATGCTCCTAGCCATAGCAGCTCATTATGATTATGAGATATGGCAAATGGATGTGAAAACAGCTTTCCTTAATGGAAACCTACTTGAGGATGTATACATGATACAACCTGAAGGTTTCACATCGGTTGATAAAACCAAGGTATGCAAGCTTCGACGATCCATATATGGACTAAAGCAAGCATCTAGGAGCTGGAACATCCGTTTTGATGAGACAATCAAAGAGTTTGATTTCTCACAAAATCCTGACGAACCTTGTGTGTACAAGAAGGTTAGTGGGAGTGCAGTCGTATTCCTAGTATTATATGTCGATGACATCTTACTTATAGGAAACGATATATCAGTTTTACAGACAGTTAAGATTTGGTTGTCCAAAACTTTCTCCATGAAAGACCTGGGAGAAGCAACCTATATCCTTGGGATTAGAATCTATAGAGATAGATCAAAACGGTTGCTTGGTCTTTCGCAGTCTACATATATAGACCGAGTGCTAAAAAGGTTTAGCATGTCGGAATCCAAGAAAGGTTACCTTCCCATCAGGCATGGGATCAACCTTTCGAAGTCTATGTGTCCGCGCACAGAAGACGAGAGGATTAGCATGAATAAGATTCCCTATGCATCCGCAATAGGATCTATCATGTATGCTATGTTATGTACTAGGCCCGATGTATCGTATGCTCTGAGCGTCACGAGCAGATACCAATCTGATCCAGGAATGGATCATTGGGCGGCTGTTAAGACAATCCTTAAGTACTTAAGAAGAACTAAGGATGTATTTCTAATATATGGAGAAGGAGATTTGATAATACGTGGGTATACAGATGCCAGTTTCCAGACAGATAAGGATGACTCCAAATCGCAGTCTGGATACGTATTTACTTTGAATGGAGGCGCAGTAAGTTGGAAGAGTTCCAAACAAGACACTGTAGCGGATTCTACCACGGAAGCGGAATATATCGCAGCTTCGGAAGCAGCAAAGGAAGCAGTCTGGATCAAGAAGTTTGTCTCCGAACTTGGCGTGGTTCCAACCATTGATGAAGCAGTGCCGGTATACTGCGACAACAATGGAGCTATTGCACAAGCAAAGGAACCAAGGTCTCATCAGCGATCCAAACACGTGCTTCGACGCTATCATCTGATCAGAGAGATTATAAGTAGGAATGACATACAAATTGAGAGAGTTCCCACTGAAAGGAATATAGCGGATCCTTTAACTAAGGCCTTGCCTCAAAGCAAGTTTGAGGGACATGTTAGAGCCTATGGTATTGGATACCGTAGCGATTGGCATTAGGCCAAGTGGGAGTTTGTTAGTGATATGAGAGAAGTGTCCTAAGGCAATCGCCTTATGATGTAAACATTTATTTTAATAAATGATAATTCACTATTTGAGTGTACATGTTTGTGTATTTGATTGGGATCTTAAACTCATCTACTGAATGTCCGCAACACAACTCACAGCATAAGAGAATTTGTGATGAGATCACAACTAGTGATTATCTCTAATGTGCAATTGTGAAGTATTGAAATTATCCCTAGTCGATGAATTGATAAAAACGGACACTATCAATTCTGTTGAGACTAGCATGGGTTATTCTCTAATCAGCTGATTCTCACTAGCTGGTGACATTGGGATGTCCGGAGATAAACATGGATGCTAGTTAAGGGAACTAGTTCATTGGAGTGACTAGCTGTAAGACTTCATATGGGAATCTACATGTAGATATGTCAATGAAGATCTTACTGCGGCTTAAGTGCGATGTTCCTTTGACTTGCGGTGTTCAAGTCATCTTGGTCATGGAGACTTATACTTTGACATCTTAAGCAAGCATCTCCAAGGAGGTGTGGACCCAGGATGATCGGGTATAAGCCGAAGTGCCCGAAGATGTTTGAACAGCCTACAAAGGATTCACCACTCCTTGCGAGGAGATGTATACCCAGGCCTATCGTCGGATTGTTACTCAAAGCCTCTGGCCAGAGCATATCATGTTAAGAGTGCGAGTCTCTTAAATACATGAGAGTAATTAGAAATCCAAAGGACGAGGAAGACACTACTTGGGCTAGGTGTGACGTAGTCAGCCTAGTGGGGACTGACACCATAGACCGTGTCCTGAACCAAGTGGGTATAAGGTGGTGAAGGGAATGAGGCACGATTCATTAGAGCTGCTGAAGGGTTTCAGAATAATTTCTTCTGGGTCAAACCGTTGATCTTTCGATTAATTGGGGATCATGATGTACTACTAGGTGCCACTCATGATCGTTCTATAATTAATGGGTTAATTATAGACGGCCAACATAAATCGAAAGCCTATTTAGTCACACGCAATACGAGTAATCCGAGGGATTTAAAACGAGTTGAAAATTGGATTTTCCGATCAAGAGAAACAAGTCGAATCTGAGTTAATCAGAGGCGCAATGGAAGCTAAAAATGGCTAAGTCTTTTGAAGGCTTTTTGGGCGAATTAAATGAGTTTAATTCGCGACCGGTTCGGGTTGGTTTGGCCGGCCAAAGAGGGTGCTAACCCTCCTTGTGGTGGCCGGCCATTAAAGGAGAAAACCAATTTAATTGGTTTAATTAATAAAATAAATCTAGCGCGTTTATTTTATAAATTATGGATAAATAAATTTGTATAAAGAAAATTTATATAAATAAAATTTATAGAAATTTATTCTTTTATGGAAGATTAAAATAATCCATGAATTGGTTTATTTTAATTTTATAAAATCAATTATGAATTGATTTTATCATAATAAGAAAGTTTATAAATTTCTTATAAAAATTTATTCCATAATTTAAAGAGAGAAAAGAATAAGTTTTATTATAAATTGGTTTATAATAAAGACTTGGTTTAAACGGAATAATTAGTTAAGAAAATTTATAGGATAAATTTCTTATAACTAATTCCGTTTAGAGAGAGACTTAGCAAAGAGTTGCTACTATATAAAGGAACCAAAGGCTAGCCCTTTAGATCAATCAATTAATCAAGAGATTAATTAGAGCTCTCCCTCTCTCTCTTTTATTCTCTTCTCTCCTCATCTTCTTCTCCTTCACATTAGGGCCGGCGCCCCATCCTTGTGGATTAGGGCCGGCGCACACAACCATCATCCAAGGGTGTTGGCGTGAGCTTTCAAGGAGAAGGAGAACCCGAACATGAAGAAGAAGAATTGTGCCTTCCGAGAATCTAGTAGTTCTCGTCGGTACAAAACTCATGACTTGTGAAGTCATCCCGAAGAGAACTCGGCGTGGACGCGAATAGAGGCGGAGCTTCCAAGGGACGCTACGGTTGGATCTCGTCCCTTACTTCGAGTTACGAGAGGTACTTAGTAAATTTGTTTACTATTCCGCAATGTTTTATTTT
>JAGFNQ010004290.1:0-47455 GCA_024364735.1 Boesenbergia rotunda
TTTGCGAAGTCATCCCGAAGAGAACTCAGCGTGGACGCGAATAGAGGCGGAGCTTCCAAGGGACGCTACGGTTGGATCTCGTCCCTTACTTCGAGTTACGCGAGGTAACGAGTAAATTAGTTTACTTTCTGCAAAATTTTAATTTATGATCATGTCCACACATCATAAGGTCACATGCTAGATACGTGGTTAAAAATAATTTAAGAAATTATTTATGTCAATGCTTCCGCTGCACGTAAATATTTTAAAATTTACGAACCCGTATCCTTGTCAACATGCACCCGGTCCCAACAGTGGTATCAGAGCCGGTTAGTGTTCGACATAATCATATAATTGTTCTGCGGAAAACTTTGTCATAATCTCAATTTTGGAAAAATTTTCAATTATGGAAATTTTCCAATTATTATAAATTTTAGATTTTGGAATTTCAAAGTTTGGAAATCCTCATGAAATTTCGCAAACGTTTGAAATATCCTAGTTTCTGAAATTTTATGATAATTGAGAAAACTTCCCATCTTTGGAAACTTTCCAATTTTGGAAATTTCCTATTTTGGAAATTCTCCAATTTTGGAAATATGTAAGTTTTCTTTGTACCAGAAACTTACAATTATTCTGAAAACCTATTATGAAATCTCGCAATTTTAGGCACTTTCTTTCAAGAAAGTCTAGACAAATTTATGGACAATTAATTGACAATTAAATTCGAATTGGTTTTAAATTATCAACAAAATTTTTATTTTGGATTGAGCCTCGGGGAGCCGTCCAATTTAAAGTTAGTTGTTGTAATTTAATTTCCCAATTTTGAATGAAATTGTCATGTTTAATTTGGTTACGCTTCAGAAGCGGACCAAATTGAATTTATGACAAATTTCTTTTCTTTGGGTATCTGAGCCTCGGGGAGCCACCCTTAGAAAATAATTTGTTGTAATTAATTAAATCCATGAATAAAATATGATTTAAGAGGTGATGCTCTTACATATTGTTGTCTCCAAAATTAATTAGGAAAATGGTTTCCTATAGAGTTTTCTTAAATGAGATTTTCATGAAAATAATATGTGGTTGAATTAAGGGAATTGTCTCTTAATTTAATAAGATTTGATTTAGAGAAATTAAAGTCTTAAACATATTATTTCCGAAATTGATTATGATAATTTAGGAAATTGTTTCCCAAAACAAGTCGTTGAATAAAGTATGAAATTAGAATTAGGAAATCCGGTTCCTAATTCAATTAATGAGACTTGATAAATTATGTCACATACATACTTTATTAAGAAATCGTTAGTCATGACATAATTATATGTCATGAATGTGCTTAGAAAAGAAAGGATGAGACCCAAAACCCCTTACAAAATATTAAGGCCAACACCTTCCATTAATATGGTTAGAACCGGAGTTTTGTTTCTCGTTTGGGTTGATGGACACATCCATGCCCGACTTGAACCTCAACATGTTCAAACCATGGAATTAGTTTATGATTAATATAGTTGGAGTCAGAGGTCAATCCTTAGTTTTGGTTGTTGGACACATCCAAGCCTGACTAAACGGTTGAATGAGCTCCAACCATATTAAAACTATTTCTTGATTAATGGGTCAGTCTTAAGCTCGGAGCATCGATTTGTTGTGCCACAGCCAAGGTCGATGTAAAGAGAGGTGCAGTTGGGTGCTATGTATAATGTTGCATACTTGTTAATGAGTTAATAACTCAATGATTTATGCAAACATTCAATTAGTTGATAGCATAAAGTGACAGTTATATATATGTGATATGTAATCGGTATAATTACCTACCTTCATAGCTAAGAATGACTTGATGGCCACAGCCATGGTTGTTCTTATCTATGGTTGGATATCAACCTATTTGGAGATGTTCCTACGAACTCCCGAATTGATAAAAAGGGTTATTCAATTTGAAAAATAAATAGAATTTTATTAATGTATGTTGATACATTCTTTATCATTCTTCTCACATAAGCTCAATTTGTATTTCTAGGTTAATCACTCGATCATGTCTTCTCTGAATTTAAGTTCCATTTTGGACACCAATAAACTAACCGGGCCGAACTTCATGGACTGGCTTCGAAACCTGAGGATAGTCCTCAAGGCAGAGAAGCTTGCTTATGTCATTGAAGATCAACTTCCCAACCGTCCTCCTGAGGGTGCAACTCCAGACCAGTTAGTGGCCTATCAGAAACATGTGACCGATTCTGAACTTGCGAGTTGCATCATGCTAGCCTCTATGGTACCTGAGCTGCAAAAGCAGCATGAGCATATGGATGCTTATACCATCATCTTCCATCTTCATGAGTTATTTGAAGAGCAGGAGAGATCCGAAAGGTTCGACGTCTCCAGACTCCTCTTCACCTCTAGGATGCAGGAAGGCACTTCTGCCTCACAGTTTGTGTTAAAGATGTTGGGGTACATTGAGCGACTAAGCACACTCGGTTTTGCAATGGATCATGAACTAAGTATTGACTTAATTCTGCATTGTTTGCCCAAAAGTTATTCACAATTTGTGATGAACTATCGGATGAACAAGTTGGAGACTACCATTCCTGAGTTGCTCAACCTGCTGAAGACTGTAGAGCCTTCTGTAAAGCAGGATCAAAAGACGGTACTGTTAGTTGGTTCCTCGAAGAAAGGTTCTAAGAGAAAGGCCAAAGAACAGAATAAAGGAAAGAAGAAAAAGGCCAAAAAGACTGAAAAGACACCAAAAGGCACTTGCCATCATTGTGGCAAGGAGGGTCACTGGCGAAGAAACTGCAAAGTTTATCTTGAGTCCTTGAAGAAGAAGGCATCCGATGCCCCATCCTCTTCAGGTAACATCGTTATTGAATGTCACTCTATTTCCTCAAATCCTGGGTACTTGATACTGGGTGCAGCTCACATGTATGTAATGACATACAGGGGCTAAGGAATAGAAGAAGACTCGTCAAAGGAGAAGCGAATTTGCGAGTTGGAAATGGAGCAAAGATTGCTGCTGTTGCCATCGGAACATATTTGCTAAAGCTCCCCACTGGACGTGTCTTAGAATTGGATAATTGTTATTTTGTTCCTTCGTTAATAAAGAACATTGTATCTATTTCATGTTTGAATGAAAAGGGTTATCATTTAACTTTTAGTAACAATTGTTGTTACATAACTTTAAATGGCGTTCTTTATGGGAATGGAACTTTGTGCAATGGTATCTACACGTTAGATTTATCCGGTGACGTTTTCAATATCGAAGTTAGCAACAAACGTGCTAGAATAGATAATCGAATAGACTCCTACACATGGCATTGTCGTCTTGGCCATGTAAGTAAGAAACGCATGACCAAATTACACCGATGTGGAATTTTGGAATCATTTGAACCCGGTTCATTTGATACATGCGAATCATGCTTAAAAGGCAAGATGGCCAAATTACCCTTTTCTGGAAAAGGTAATCCAGTGGGAGAATTGCTTGGTCTAATACATACTGATGTATGTGGACCAATGTCAACTCTTGCACAAGGAGGCTATAGCTACTTCATCACCTTTATCGATGATCACTCACGATTCGGGTATGTGTTCTTGATGAAACACAAATCTGAAGCTTTTGAGAAATTCAAAGAGTTCAGAAATGAAGTAGAGAAACAGCTTGGCAAAAGTATTAAGATACTTCGATCCGATCGGGGTGGTGAATACTTAAGTCAAGAGTTTCAAGATTATCTTAGGGACAATGGGATATTGTCCCAATGGACTCCGCCGTATACACCACAGCATAATGGTGTATCTGAGAGGCGCAACCGAACCTTGATGGACATGGTTAGGTCGATGATGAATCATGCAACTCTTCCAAAATCCTTTTGGGGCTATGCACTTAAGACAGCTGTTTACTTGCTAAACAGAGTCCCGACCAAGGTAGTCTCTACTACTCCATATGAGACATGGAATAGTATGAAACCTCACTTAACTCACCTTAAGATATGGGGTTGTCCTGCTTATGTGAAGCGGACTAAATCAGACAAATTGGATGCTAAGTCTGATAAATGTCTATTTATTGGATACCCTAAGGAAACAAAGGTTTACCAATTCTATCATCCCTTGGAACAAAAGGTGTTTGTTTCAAGGCATGCTGTATTTCTGGAAAAAGAATTTCTTTTACAAGAAAACAGTGGGAGTGGCATTGAACTTGATGAAGTACAAGAAACTCCAATAGACATTACAGAGACACCTAGTCTAGACCCACAACCAATAACTCATAATGATGAGCTATCAGTTGAACCTAAAACAACACCACCTCTTCGTAGGTCTGATAGGACACGCAATGTTCCAGAGAGATACAGATTTCTCATAAGTGAATCGAACGACGTGTTACTCATAAGCGATGACGAACCTATCAGTTATGAAGATGTTCTGAAAAGTTCAGAAAGGGACAAATGGCTTGAAGCCATGAAGTCGGAAATGGAATCCATGTACGAAAATCAAGTATGGGACTTGGTTAACCCACCTGAAGGGATTAAGCCCATAGGGTGCAAGTGGGTTTTCAAAAAGAAAACCGACATGGAAGGTAATGTTGTTACCTTTAAGGCTAGATTAGTGGCAAAAGGATATCGTCAGAAACAAGGAATTGATTATGACGAAACCTATTCGCCAGTAGCTATGCTTAAATCCATTCGGATGCTCCTGGCCATAGCAGCTCATTATGATTATGAGATATGGCAAATGGATGTGAAAACAGCTTTCCTTAATGGAAACCTGCTTAAGGATGTATACATGATACAACCTGAAGGTTTCACATCGGTTGATAAAACCAAAATATGCAAGCTTCGACGATCCATATATGGACTGAAGCAAGCATCCAGGAGCTGGAACATCCTTTTGATGAGACAATCAAAGAGTTTGATTTCTCACAAAATCCTGACGAACCTTGTGTGTACAAGAAGGTTAGTGGGAGTGCAGTCGTATTCCTAGTGCTATATGTCGATGACATATTGCTTATAGGAAACGATATATCAGTCTTGCAGTCTGTAAAAATTTGGTTGTCCAAAACTTTCTCCATGAAAGACCTGGGAGAAGCAACCTATATCCTTGGGATTAGAATCTATAGAGATAGATCAAAACGGTTGCTTGGTCTTTCGCAGTCTACATATATAGATCGAGTGCTAAAAAGGTTTAGCATGTCGGAATCCAAGAAAGGTTACCTTCCCATCAGGCATCGGATCAACCTTTCAAAGTCTATGTGTCCGCGCACAGATGACGAGAGGATTTGCATGAATAAGATTCCTTATGCATCCGCGATAGGATCTATCATGTATGCTATGTTATGTACTAGGCCCGATGTATCATATGCTCTGAGCGTCACGAGCAGATACCAGTCGGATCCAGGAATGGATCATTGGGCGGCTGTCAAGACAATCCTTAAGTACTTAAGAAGAACTAAGGATGTGTTCCTAATATATGGAGAAGGAGATATGGTAATACGTGGGTATACAGATGCCAGTTTCCAGACAGATAAGGATAACTCCAAATCCCAATCTGGATACGTATTTACTTTGAATGGAGGCGCAATAAGTTGGAAGAGTTCCAAACAAGACACCGTAGCGGATTCTACCACGAAAGCGGAATATATCGCAGATTCGGAAGCAGCAAAGGAAGCAGTCTGGATCAAGAAGTTTGTCTCCGAACTTGGTGTGGTTCCAACCATTGATGAAGTAGTGCCGGTTTACTGCGACAACAATGGAGCTATTACACAAGCAAAGGAACCAAGGTCTCATCAGTGATCCAAACATGTGCTTCGCCGCTATCATCTGATCAGAGAGATTATAAGTAGGAATGACATATAAATTGAGAAAGTTCCCACTGAAAGGAATTTAGCGGATCCTTTAACTAAGGCCTTGCCTCAAAGCAAGTTTGAGGGTCATGTTAGAGCCTGTGGTATTGGATACCGTAGCGATTGGCATTAGGCCAAGTGGGAGTTTGTTAGTAATATGAGAGAAGTGTCCTAAGGCAATCGCCTTATGATTGTAAACATTTATTTTAATAAATGAAAATTCACTATTTGAGTATACATGTTTGTGTATTTGATTGGGATCTTAAACTCATTTACTGAATGTCCGCAATACAATTCACAGCATGAGAGAATTTGTGATGAATTCACAACTAGTGATTATCTCTACATGTGCAATTGTGAAGTATTGAAAATATCCCTAGTCGATGAATTGATAAACACGGACACTATCAATTCTGTTGAGACTAGCATGGGTTATTCTCTAATCAGCTGATTCTCACTGGCTGGTGACATTGGGATGTCCGGAGATAAACATGAATGCTAGTTAAGGGAACTAGTTCATTGGAGTGACTGACTGTAAAACTTCACATGGTAGTCTATATATAGACATGTCAGTGAAGTTCTTACTTCAGCTTAAGTGCGATGTTCCTTTGACTTGCAGTGTTCAAGTCATCTTGGTCATGGAGACTTATACTTTAACATCTTAAGCAAGCATCTCCAAGGAGGTGTGGACCCAGGATGGTTGGGTATAAGCCGAAGTGCCCGAAGATGTTTGAACAGCCTACAAAGGATTCACCACTCCTTGCGAGGAGATGTATACCCAGGCCTATCGTCGGATTGTTACTCAAAGCCTCTGGCCAGAGCATGTCATGTTTAGAGTATGAGTCTCTTAAATACATGAGAGTAATTAGAAATCCAAAGGACGAGAGAACGTTTCTTGGGCTAGGTGTGACGTAGTCAGCCTAGTGGGGACTGACACACACAGACCATGTCCTGAACCAAGTGAGTATAAGATGGTGAAGGGAATAAGGCACGATTCATTAGAGCTGCTGAAGGGTTTCAGAATTATTTCTGAGGTCAACCGTTGATCTTTCGATTAATTGGGGGTCATGATGTACTACTAGGTGTCACTCATGATCGTTCTATAATTGGTTGATTATAGACGGCCAACATAAATCGAAAGCCTATTTAGTCACACGCACTACGAGTAATCCGAGGGATTTAAAACGAGTTGAAAATTGGATTTTCCGATCAAGAGAAATAAGTCGAATCTTAATTTATCAGAGGCGCACGGGAAGCTTAAAATGGCTAAGTCTTTTGAAGGCTTATTGGGCGAATTAAATGAGTTTAATTCGCGAGGGTTTGGCTTGATGTGGCCGGCCAAAGAGGGTATCCACCCTCTTTGGTTTGGCCGGCCACTACAAGGAGAGAAAACCAATTTATTTGGTTTATTTTATAAAATAAATCAAGCGCGATTTGTTTTATAAAATTATGGATAAATAAATCTATATAAAGAAATTTATATAAAGAGATTTATATAAAGAAATTTATATAAAGAAATTTATAGAAATTTATTCTTTTTATGGAAATTAAAATGAACCATGGATCGGTTTATTTTAATTTTATAAAATCAATTATGAATTGATTTTTCCATGATAAGAAAAATTTATAAATTTCTTGTAAATTTTATTCCATAATAAAAGGAGATATGTATTTGTTTTATTATAAAGTTAGTTATAATAAAACTTGGCATAAACGGAATAATTCATAAGAAAATTTATAGGATAAATTTCTTATGAAAAATTCTGTTAAAGGGGAGACTTGGCAAGGGAGAGGCTACTATATAAAGGAACCAAGGCTAGGCTTGAATTCCTCAATTAAGTTATCAAGAGATTTAGTAGCTCTCTCTCTCTCTCTTATTCTCTCCCTCTCCTTCTCTCCTCCTCCTAGGGCCGGCGCCCACTCTTCACCCTAGGGTCGGCGTCCACTCCTCCTAGGGTCGGCGCACCTTCACCTCCTAGGGTTGGCGTGAGCTACCTCCACCAAGAAGGTGCCAAAGAAGAAGAAGAAGAAGCGGGTCGCAACTCCTTCCTTCCCGGAATTTTGATTCCGTTACTTGGTGGTTAGTTTCCATCTTTCTCTCTTGATATTCTAGTTGTGCTTTTGGAGAATCTAGTAGTTCTCGTCGGCACAAAACTCGTGGCTTTGCGAAGTCATCCCGAAGAGAACTCGGCGTGGACGCGAATAGAGGCGGAGCTTCCAAGGGACGCTACGGTTGGATCTCGTCCCTTACTTCGAGTTACGCGAGGTAACGAGTAAATTAGTTTACTTTCTGCAAAATTTTAATTTATGATCATGTCCACACATCATAAGGTCGCATGCTAGATACGTGGTTAAAAATAATTTAAGAAATTATTTATCCCAATTCTTCCGCTGCACGTAAATATTTTAAAATTTACGAACCCGTATTCTTGTCAACATGCACCCGGTCCCAACAGGGCCGGCCAAAGAGGGTCTCCATCCTCTTTGCTTGGCCGGCCACAACAAAGGGAGAGAACCAAGTTTTGGTTCAATTTATAAAATAAACCAAGTGTGGTTTGTTTTATAAAATTATGGATTATATAAATTTTTATATAATAAACCAAGGTTTGTTTTATTTTTCATGGAAATTAAAATGAACCATGGATTGGTTTATTTTATTTTATAAAATCAATCATGGATTGATTTACCATGATAAGAAAATTTATTCCATAAGAAAAAAGGAGACTTGGTCGATTTTATATGATAAAACTTGGCATGATGGAATAAGTCTCTTTTTTGAGAGGCTTGATGGTTGAGAGACCACTATATAAAGGATCCAAGGCAAGGCTTGGAAAATAATCGAAGTATTCTTGCCTGGGCTCTCTCCCTCTCCTCCCTTCTTCCTCTTGGCCGGCCACAAGGTTCTTCTCCCTTCTTCTTGTCGTGAGCACAAGGAGAAGCACCGAGGCGACGAAGTTCTTCCGTTGGGACGATCTTCCTCTCCAGCCATCATCGCCTTGGGATTGGGTGCAAGTCATCTTCCTCCTTCTCGCCGGAATTGTGATTCCGGCCAACCTTGGTAGTAAGTTTTTCAATGTGATTACTTCTCTCTTAGTTTTTCTTGTCGCGTTCTCGGAGAATCTAGTAGTTCTCGAGAACACGAAACTCGTGGCTTTGCGAAGTCATCCCGAAGATACTCGGCGTGGACGCGAATAGAGGCGGAGCTTCCAAGGGACGCTTACGGTTAGATCTCGTCCCTTCCTTCGAGTTACGCGAGGTAATACGTAAATTAGTTTACGTTTCTGCAAAATTTTAAATATATGATCATTTCTACACATGATAAAGTTGCATGCTTAGATGTGTGGTTAAATAATTTGAGAAATTATTTATGCTAAACCTTCCGCTGCACGTAATTAATTTTAAAATTACGAACCCGCATCCATGTCAATATTGGAAGTCTGCTCCATCGAAGAAGGGTGGACAGGTGGTGGAAAATCCTTCTCTCAAAGCCATTGATGATAGCTCTCAGTTGTTAATCCGCTTGTACAGAGCCCCAAGCTCTGATACCACTTGTTGGACCTTGGATGGCTAGAGAGGGGGGGTGAATATAGCCAGACACAAACTTCTTTCGCTTGAGGGTTTCTTTGCACTTCACAGTTAGTAGCACAGCAGCGGAAACAATGGAAACATAGAAGTGCAGAAATGCAAAAAAGAGAAACAAACTAAAACGACTAACAAGATCGCTAACAAGGAAGGTTTACAAGGTTCGGGGATAACTTGCCCCTATTCCTTGGCATGCCCTTAAGGTGGGCGATCCCTTGATCGTCGGCAGATCAAGCCCCGGTGAACACCGGATAAAATGCAACCTCCTTCTCGGTGGAGTAACCTCTCCACAGCGTTTCAACAGAGATATAGTTTTAAGCACAATGAAACACAAGAAAGATCTTACTTAGCACTTAGAACAGACAAGAACACAAGCAAGCTTCTCCCGAGCTCCACCCAGCGCAGATCTCACGCAAGAACACCCTTCTTCGTGTCTTCCCGCTGATGAACTCAAGCTCCTTGTTCCTTCTTTCAAGTGCCCAAGTAACAGATGGTTGCTTCAAAGATCACAATTGCTTGCTCAAGAGATGATGGAAGTAATCGCACAAGCACAGGAATGCAGTATGAAGAAGACGCAGTAAGCTCTAGCGAGAAGTCTCTTTTCCACTTCACCGCTACGCCGCTTAAGTCTTCTCCACTAACGCCAGGTCACAGCCATCTCCCTGCAGCCTCCAGCTGCTCACCTGCAACCACCAGCCTGCTGAGCTCTCCTGGACTCCCTGAGCTTCCCTCAGCCTAGCCCCAGTCAGCAGCTCCAGCCAGCGCCAGCGCCCGTTGCAACCTGAGATGGCAAATGGACAAACCTGCTCCAAGGAAAGGCCTCCTTTGACTCTTCCTTGAGTGTTTGAATCCATCCCTGTCACCTGCAGCTTAATCAGAGCATTAGCACAGCATATCAATCAGAAAATCAAGTATCAGATGTTAAGCGTAGAGAATCAGATACGTTCAGACGCGATCAGAGCGTCTGACAATGCAATTTGAATTAAAGTGATCGGTCACCGGACCGATCAGAACTATCCCAGACCGATCAGGTTCCAACCTGATCGGTCACCGGTGAGAAACTTGGGATCGCAAGCTCGTATAATCGGTCACCCTGACCGGTCACCAGATCGATCCTACAATCAGCTTGCCACAATCCCGCTCGGAATCCACTGGCTGATCGGTCACCAGACCTATCAGGCTGCTCCCAGACCGATCAGGCTCCAGCCTGATCGGTCAGGGTGAGAAACCTCGCGACAGTTGATCGTTCAGCTTGATCGGTCACAGTTTCTCCCTGATCAGTCACCAGACCGATCAGGAGCCGATCAGTAGGTTTGCCAAAAACCTACTGGGTGCTCCCTGATCGGTCGCCGGACCGATCATGAGCAGATCAGCAGGGGAACTCAACTCACTGTGGGCTCCCTGATCGGTCACCAGACCGATCAGGAGCTGTGCAGTGAGTGAAACGCATACTCCCTGATCGGTCACCAGATCGGTCAGTCATCGTTGGATCGGTCACTAGACCGATCCACGAAGGAGTATCATGCCAACCTCCCTGATCGGTCACCAGACCGATCCAGGGGGCTCCAACCTAGCCCTCCAAGCTAGGGTTTCATCCAACCTAGCCCTCCAAGCTAGGACCTGACCCTCCAAGCCAGGATTTTTCACCTAACCCTCCAGTTGGGACTTTTCACCTAACCCTCCAAGTTATGACTTTTCACCTAGCCCTCCAAGCTAGGACTTTTCACCTAGCCCTCCAAGCTAGGACTTTTCACCCAACCTTCCGAGTTAGGACTTTTCCACACCTAGCCCTCCAAGCTAGGATTTTATCAAACCTAGTCCCACTAGGTATGCCTAGTCCACGACCAGGACTTAAACCCAATCATAATCATAATCATCAACCTAAACTAAAATCGATGTCAACACCAAAACAACAATCAGGGTCAGACTGCATCAACAATAGGATCCATGCATATTTGCATTGCATACGCATTGGCGGTATAAGTCCAAGGTGAAGCCTTGGCAACGTAAGTCCAAATGGTTATTAGCATTGTATTTGCTATTTAATGGTTATTAGAATTGTATTTGCTATTTGTTTTCCCCAACTTAAACGTATTGCCAAACATCAAAAAGGGGGAGATTGTTGGGGCAATCAATGGTCCGAAGTGACCATGTGTTTTGATGTGTGGGCAAAGAGTTTAAGTTAGGTTCACCCTTGTACTTGATATGTGTATTTAAGTGTGCAGGTTTGCAGGATACACATGCACTTAGCTGGACGGCTTCGGGTCCGGTGAAGGATGATATGAGAAGACAAGCCGTGGGCTTGTATGCATCCGAGGGACCGTGGACAAAGCAGGAACGACGAGCCGAGGGAAGCGCACTTCGAGGCATACGCGAAGGATGGCATGAGAATGAGCCGCGGGTTCGTATGCATCCGAGGGACAAGAGCCAAAGCCGAAGAAGGCTTGAAGACAACAGGTCGAGCCTGCTGGAAGAAGGGTTAGCTGAGTCGTGAGGGTCCGAGTGCTGAGAGAATTGTACTCGGTAAGGGAAACCCTAGGTTTAGGGGTGGATCAGTCGACTGATGCTTAGATCAGTCGACTGATGAAGTGCACAGAAAGATCAGTCGACTGATCTTAAGTGCAGTCGACTGGTGTCGGCTGGAATTCAAACGTTGGGCTGTAACGTTCGAATCCGAAGTGGACCAGTCGACTGGTGCTTAGACCAGTTGACTGGTAACGACTATTTTCAGCTATAAGCTCTATTTAAGAAAGCTCGGATTGGTTGAGCAAAGGTTAACGAAATAAGCTTGGTTAGAGTTTATTAGTAGTCTCCAAGTGCTTAGGAGTTGTCAAGAGTTTGTGGTGAGGTTTCTCCACCCACAAGGAGCGACAAGAGCTAGCCGGAGGTCTTTCGGGGACTCATTCACCGATGGATCGGATCGTCCACCTTACGGACAACCGTGGAGTAGGAGCCTTATCTCCAAACCACGTAAAAGGTTTGGTGTTAGTGTTTGATTGTTTATATTGTTTATAGTTCCGATTGTGCACGCTAACACGTGTAGGAAGAATCGGTGACCAACGTGGGTGGTCGGCTATTCACCCCCTCTAGCCGTACGTCAATGTCCTTATAGTCTACAGATGCCTTGGCCCCTAATAGTTGAGGGAACAAGCATTGTTGCCCCAACTCCCGCTTCCTCTCTAGCCAAGCATGCCTCGAGCCCTTGCCTGTTGTCGCTCCTCTTCCTCCTCTCATGTCGATCTCCACCTTCACATCTTCACAAATGCTACCTCTTCTCATAGTTTATGCCACAGATGGCATCGCTATGAACACAACATTCGATTTTGTTGTAATAGAAGAAAAGGCAACAAAGGAGGAGGTAGATGTAGTGCCATAGCCCAAATCCTATAGCACTCTAGAGGACCAACCTTCTTAAAGCATTCCACTTAGAAATCACCTGGATCCCCCACTCTTTCTCCTCTAAATCTTTGATGGATGATTTCCTTGCTTATAAGGTTGGAATTCATATTCTCGTATTTGGGTTCTATAAACATGTTTTCCTACTCCTGCCAAGGGTGAGAGACTTGTTCTTGATCACTTTCAGAGTGGAAAACCATTAATTTGCGAGATTTTGGCTTTTTTTTCTCTTTCTTTCTGGTTTTTATTTTGTAGGAAGAAGGTGATTTTGAGGGTCCTTGGAGGGTATCTTTTGGAGTGTTAAGATTTGATATTTTGCTTGACTTGTGTTTGGTGTGATTATTGCTTCCTTACACTCGCAGATTAGTTTATGATGGATACGGTGATGGTCTGTGTGGAACAGGCTACAAGTGATTCACTGATCGGTGTAAGTACCGCATGTTGGTTTTGATGTGTCAACTGATTTAAGTTAGGTCCTGGTGTTTTTAGTCCCTGTGTCTAAGTGTACAAGAACTTAGGAGCACAGGAGGTTGAGCGAAAGACGCAACGGTCGAGAAGGATGACACAGAAAGAGAGCCGATGGGCTTGGTGCATCCAAGGGACGCGGAGCTCTACGGAAGAGTACGCCTGTGGTGCGAGAAGGATGCGCGCGACGCCCAAGGGACGAGAAGCCGGGAGGAAGGACGCTCGTGGGGCGAAAGGCCGGAGTCAGGTTCGGGTGAACCTAACTCTGGTAGCCAGAAATCACCCAAGAAGATCGGAAGTTAGGCTGGAGAGTGGCCAACAGTTGCTGACCAAAACAGCCACTATCGGGCGCTCGAGCACTCGGGAGCCTGTGAGCCATCAAGTGCCCGAGAGGCTAATCTTAGCCGTTTACTAACGTTGCTCTCTGGATAAGTATCAGGCGACGTGTCAGGCGCCCTATAAGTGTCACGTCAAAAAATGGATAACTCTGACTGTGGCTATAAATAGACCCCCAGAACTCAGTTTCATTCATTCCATTCTTTCCAAGCATTAGCAAATGAGTTTGGTATAATCTTTCTTTCTTTTTTCTAAGCTTTCCACGTGTAAGAGGTTTCTCCGACCGAAGGAGTTTTATTCAGGAGAATTGAGCCATATTCATCCTTGGATTAGCAATCTCCTCGGTTGCAAACCAAGTAAAATCTGGTTACCTCTTTCTTTACTGTTTGCTAAATTTATTTATGTTATTTATTTCAGTTTAAACTAACAAACATCTTTGTTAAAGATAGACAAAAGAATTGAGTTTTTTTCAGGGGTAATTCACCCCCCTCTTGCCGGCCTTCGATCACCTTTAATCGGTTCAGACTGAGAAATCAACATCAAGTTGTGAGGGATTATTAACATGGATCATGGGTACCTTTCGTTGCTTGCGCTTTTTGTTTAGCAGATCTTGATTTGTTGAGGCTTTCCATTTGTTTTGGTGTTGCATTTAGTTTTGCGGTGAGGAAAGTTACTGGATGGATTAGTCACTTGGTGACTTTGGGATTTATTTGTGAACATGTATGTTGCTTGTTTCTACCTTTCTTCATCTAGTTTTGCTGGTTTTCCAAGACTTACTGTTGATAGATTTGAATCTTTCAATGGCTAGATAAGCTTCAACTGAATTGCATATTTGATATTGTCTAGCAGTGGACATTCCCTTTTTCTTCGACATCTTCAGTTTTAAAGGAATGTACTTTCTTGTGTATGATTAGAGAAATTTAGTGTAAAGAAAACTTATGAAGATGTTGTACATGATGTAATACTATATGTATAAATTGTGTGTTGATCTTATTTTTGAGTGTATTATATTAAATAATTTTCAGGACAATCATGTTGAGGCAATCTGTGGTCCGGAGTGACCATGTGTTTTGATGTTTGGGCAAAAAAATTAAGTTAGGTTTATCCTTGTGTATTTGATATGTGTATGTGAGTGTGTAGGATGTATAGGTTACACATATTGACTTGGCTGAACGGCTTCGGTACGGTGAAGGGTAGCATGGAGACAAGCTAGAGGCTTGTGTGCGCACCTGAGGGACTATAGAGAGCAGGGACGATGAGCTGAGGGACACGGACTTTGAGGCATGCGTGAAGGATGACATGGAGGCAAGCTGGAGGCTTGCGTGCATCCGAGGGACGGGAGCCGAAGATGAAGAGGGCGCGAAGGCAATAGTCGAGGCTGCTGGTGAGGGGTCAGCTGAGTCGTGAGGGTACGAGTGCTGAGTGATTGTACTTGGGAAAATCCTAGGGTTCAAGTGCTAAGAGAAGTGTACTCGGGAAGGGAAACCTTAGGCGTATGAATGGACCAGTCGACTGCCCTTGGGGCAGTAGACTGATAAAACTCACAGAAAGTTTTTGGCTGGGGCCCAGTCGACTGCCCTGGGAGCAATCGACTGGTAAAGTCAAAAACTAGCCGTTACAGCTAGCCGTTGGACTGCTGTTTGGCTGGCACCAGTCGACTGCCTTGGGAGCAGTCGACTGGTGGCGAGAGTTTCAGCCTTAGTTCTATTTAAGAGGACTTCGTGTTGGCTGAAAGGTTTGACGAATTTGGCTTTGGGTAAGAGCCAAATAGTAGTCTTGGTGCTCAGATATTGTCAAGGTGTTGTGGCGAGGTTTCTCCACCCACAAGGAGCGACAAGGGCTAGCCGGAGGTCATCCGGGGAGTGATCCACCGAAGGATTCTTGGATTAGTCACCTCTTGGAGGTGGATACCAAGTAAATCGGTATTGTTAGCATTGTTTAGTTGTTAGTTTTACTTTATTGTATTTCCGCTTGCGCAACTAACAACGTAGGTAGAAGAATGAATCGAAGAATTGCTATTCACCCCCCTCTAGCAACGTCAACGATCTAACAAGTGGTATCAGAGCGAAGGACCGCTCTTATTGGACTAACCACCAAGGGAGCAAAGAAAGCTAGAGGGAAAATGATGGAAGATAAGCTAGGGGATGACATCTACACTCCACCCCCCTACGACCATGAAGATTTCGGATATTGGAAGACAAGGATAGAGACATGGTTTGGAATGGAGTGGGACCTTAGGATCGCACTTGAAGAATCATTTGAAATTCCAAGAGATAAACACGGGAAGAAGCTTCGCCCTAGATATTGGAATCAAGAGCAACAAAATCAATCTAGGGCAAATGAAAAGGTAATTGGTATTTTACTTAATATTTTGCCTAACAATGTAATTAGTGATGTAGGAAAATATCAAAATGCACATGAGCTATGGAAAAAGGTAGGAGAATTCCAAACCCTACATGAATTCAATTAGTAGAAGAGCCCGAGGAAGTGAGCTCGATAACCCAAGAGGAGAAAAAAGAGAGTGAGAGATTATCAACATCATCAAGTGAAGTGGAAGAATCAAGTAAAAAATCATCAACTTCCTCAAGAGAAGAAGAGGAAGTATCAATCTCAAGAATTGAGGGGGAGGAGAGACCCTCATCCATGCAAAAGCAAGAAGAAGCTCCAACCTCCACCAAAGCAAAGACCAAGGATCATATCACATGCTTTGGGTGCAATGAAAAAAGACACTACAAGGACAAGTGTCCAAAGAGTAACAAAAAGGAGGTAAATCCTACACTTATTTCAATTCCGCTTAAATCTAACATGGATTGTAGGAATGGAGAAGACCAAGAAAAGAAAAAGAGAATTAGATGCTTCACGTGTGGTGAGCTAGGACACTACCACACGAAGTGCCCAAAGAGTGGAGAGCTCAAGAAAATGGAGCACTTGAGAAGGTGGGAGAAGGAGCAAAGGAAGAAAAGAAGCTCACAACAAGGACGAACTACAAGGTAAGGGAGGTAATCCCTAACTTTAAATTTCAATGCAATTCAAATTCAAGTTCCTCCATGCATGATAGAATCAATGAAAATTGTTTGCTTGTGCATAATCATGGTTTTAAATATAATGATAGGAATATGGTTAACAAGGTAGATCAAAATCCTAGGAAAAACATGCATCATGATAACCCTAGGACCTTTGTACCTAAGGATCAAGACATAAATCCCAAGAAGGGGTAGGTCTAGGAATGTCCAAAGTGGACATATGGACTCTAGGTTTAGAAGTCTAGAAAAGGAAAATCAAGCCTTGAGGGCAAGGCTTGACAGATTGGAGAAAACCCTAGAAAGATTCAAGGTTGGATCTAAGGGTTTAGATATGGTGTTGGGTAGTTTAAAACCCAACTATGATAGATCGGGGTTGGGATGCCGGTCTAAGGTCTCCAATGCTAAGGAAAAGAAGTATGCTGGGGAAGCATATAATTATGGCAAGAAGGAGAAGTCCAAAAATGGCAAGGAGGTGCCATTTGAAAGTAAAAAAGAATGACTTAACCAAGGACAAGGTGTCTAAGGTTAAGAAGATTAGGTTTGCAGGCCAAGAATCATCGGGGGCACACCGGTGTGGTCTAGTGTGGATTGAGTCACCTAGGGAGGTGGCTAAGGCTAAGAGCTCAAGGGGGATCTCTAGGAGCCTTTGGGGTCCATGGTAAATGGATCTCAAGAGGTTTTCTCCTAGGAAATTAGATGAAATGTGCCAAAGAGATTGGAAGACTAGGGTAAGTCTTAATCCTAGGGAATTGACACATTAAAAAGGAGATTTATGGAGAAAAAGATGAAAATAGGCTTACATTTGATAAAATTAGGGTTTAATGTGTGAATACCATATAATTCAGTGATAGAAATGAATTATGATCAAGTATAAGAAGATACATTGAGGAGAAGTCACAATTAGGACTTTTGGAGAAGTTTGAATGATACAATTTAGGAGAAGTTGAGTTTCGTGCCAATCTTGGGATTTGAAGTACATTTATTTGAAAACATATTTTTCTCAAGTAGATATAGGTTCCACAAATCTCTCCACGAAATTTCAAATTTTTTGTAGATTTGTGGAATTAATTAAGCATTTCTGAAATTGGACTGAAAACCTGAAATTCAGGTATCAGTCGACTGACTTATAGGCAGTCGACTAATCCAGAGTAAATTCAGGACTGGGACCATTCTGTTCGATTTGCCAGTCGAGTGCCCATGGGGTAGTCGACTGATCCATAGGTTCCAGAATAAAAGGCATATTGGATAGTACGAAATTGCAAAATTGGATGATAGGATAAGGCTTTATTAATATCATGAAATTAAGGGAGGATTGATGAATGCTTAAGATTCATTGGATGATATTGAATGATAAGTTTTTGATAAATGAAAGGATATGGAAGTTTCCCATATGTATCTAGGATTAAGAGATAAAAAAGGGAAGGCTTTCATCATATATGGATACAAAAAGGGAGAGTTAAGGACAATTCCATGTGTCAAATTATAATGGTTAGCCTTGACAAACACATGGAATTATAGATAGACTTTTGATTTGATACAAAATGACCATGTATGAGGAAATTAGAGGATGTACCAAAAGTCAAGCACATTTGATACTCTTTATGAAATCATATTTTTCTAGGATAGGGTATATCCTAGCAAATGTGCTTGCAATTTTTTTTTATTTTTCCAGGTTTTCTAGGATTTTCTAGAGGGTTCTAGGGTAGAAAACTTGGGTTGTTAAGTTAGGATTAACTTGACAAAAGAATGTGTGATGTTAAGTTGGGGTATAACTTAACTTGGTATTATGGTGTTAAGTTGGGGTAGAACTTAACTTTGGTAAATTGAAAATTGGGAGAAGACATAGGTCAAGGGGGAGGTTGCCTCTTGTTTGCCTTAATTTTCATAGGAAATTTTGGATTTTGTGTCGAACTTGAGAATGGTGATAGATACATGGGTGAATGTATTTTTCCTAAGTAGGTATGGGTACCACAAACCTCTCCACAAAATTTAAAATTTTTTGGAGATTTATGAAATTTCTGACGTATTTCTGAATTTGGCCAGAAAAGCTGATTTTCAGAATATCAGTCGACTGCCATGGGGGGGGCAGTCGACTGGCCAGGGTTGGATTGGGTATCCAGCAGTTGGTTTGTGTCCAAATGATGTAAAACAAGTGTATGGGGGGCTAGTACACTGTGTTTAGGATCATTAGGGATTAAAAGATCCAATAATTGGGATATTGTTGGAGTCTTTTTGATGTTAGGCAAAGGGGGAGAAGTGTTGGGTTTAAGTTGGGAAACCAAACACACCTTTGCAGGAAACCCTAGGTCTAGGGGGAGCCTAGGTGAAGGGGGAGCATGGTTGCTCTATTCTTGGCGTAAGGGGAACCATGGAGAGGTTCTTAAAAAGCCTTAGTAAGTCCAATGTAGGGGGAGCTTTGGAGAAGCTTTAAAAAGCCCGTTTTGGTGAAAAAGTCCTAACTTGGAGGGTTAGGTGTGTAGGATGCCTTGGGATAAGATCCATGATTGTTTGCATTGGCATATGCATTGGCGGTGTAAATCCAAGATGGAGTTTTGGCAGTGTAAGTCCAGTTGTTTGTTTAGCATTGTTATTGCTACTTACTTCAATTTGTTTTCCCTAACTTAAACGTATTGCCAAACATCAAAAAGGGGAGATTGTTGAGGCAATATGTGGTCCGGAGTGACCATGTATTTTGATGTTTGGGCAAAAGTTTAAGTTAGGTTTACCCTTGTGTATTTGATATGTGTATGTGAGTGTGCAGGATGTACAGGTTACACATATTGACTTGGCTGGACGGCTTCGGTACGGTGAAGGGTGGCATGGAGACAAGCTGGAGGCTTGTGTGCGCACCTGAGGGACTATAGAGAGCAGGGACGATGAGCTGAGGGGCACGGACTTCGAGGCATGCGTGAAGGATAGCATGGAGGCAAGCTGGAGGCTTGCGTGCATCCGAGGGACGGGAGCCGAAGATGAAGAGGGCGCGAAGGCAATAGTCGAGGCTGCTGGTGAGGGGTCAGCTTAGTCGTGAGGGTACGAGTGCTGAGTGATTGTACTCGGGAAAATCCTAAGGTTCGAGTGCTGAGAGAAGTGTACTCGGGAAGGGAAACCTTAGGTGTGTGAGTGGACCAGTCAACTGCCCTAAAACTCACAGAAAGTTTTCGGTTGGGGACCAGTCGACTGCCCTGGGTGCAGTCGACTAGTAAAGTCAAAAACTAGCCGTTACAGCTAGCCGTTGGACTGCTGTTTGGCTGGCACCAATCGACTGCCTTGGGAGCAGTCGGCTGGTGGCGAGGGTTTCAACCTTAGTTCTATTTAAGAGGACTTCGTGTTGGCTGAAAGGTTTGACGAATTTGGCTTTGGGTAAGAGCCAAATAGTAGTCTTGGTGCTCAGATATTGTCGAGGTGTTGTGACAAGTTTCTCCACCCACAAGGAGCGACAAGGGCTAGCCGGAGGTCATCCGGAGAGTGATCCACCGAAGGATTTTTGGATTAGTCACCTCTTGGAGGTGGATACCAAGTAAATCGGTATTGTTAGCATTGTTCAGTTGTTAGTTTTACTTTATTGTATTTCCGCTTGCGCAACTAACAACGTAGGTAGAAGAACAAATCGTAGAATTACTATTCACCCCCCCCCCCTCTATCAACGTCAACGATCTAACAAGTCATCTATCATCTTAATATTTAATTTTACTATTCTATTTTGTCCTCATTATATATATATATATATATATATGTTTGTCTGATAGATTCTTGTTATTATAAATTGATGTTACACTATTGACATTTCTTTTTCAAAAATTCAACTTCTGGCACTATTTGTATATACTTTCTCTTCTCTTCCTCTAATTATATTAAAAGTAACAAAACTTTCCTGATATTAAAAATGGAATTATTCATGATATATATACAGAGTGTTTTAGTTACAATTCTTTAATCTCTTCAATTGGTGATGTCACATGTAATAGTAAATATAATTGAGCCATTGTCTTGATAGGCTTATACAATTTTACTGTAGAATCTTATGTGTTATGCCCTATCCATGAATTTACTATATATTCTTTAGCAGGTATTTGTAAAATATATGTCATTCAAGATTTCACAGTGTAAGCACTTATGAAAAACAAATTCTAAAGATTGTATAATGGAATTATATTTTGTATGTTTACTTATACAAATTGTCATGTAGTACATTACAATATCCATCATAGACTAGTCG
Organism: Boesenbergia rotunda; assembly: GCA_024364735.1. Classification (NCBI taxonomy): domain Eukaryota; kingdom Viridiplantae; phylum Streptophyta; class Magnoliopsida; order Zingiberales; family Zingiberaceae; genus Boesenbergia; species Boesenbergia rotunda. The sequence goes on from JAGFNQ010004290.1 coordinate 20,813, forward strand.
TTATACATAAGATTACTTAAAATTTCTTGGTAGACACTGAATTGATTCAATTCTAGGCAAGTGCATGAAATATCACTAAGAGACCATAAAGGGCTTTATATCATTATCATAGAACTATTCTAATTCAGGTTTATCTTAATAGTCTTTATCTCATGAAATACAACCTTCTAATATATACCCACCATATTTTTCCTGTCATATAATCTTGACTCCCTGTGAGGCTTCAAGTTGGGTTTACTCAGTATCCTTATGGATTTCTACAAATATGAGAACAGTACGGGTTTAAATGAATGTCAGTGACTACAAAAATTAATTACATGATATATTAGAGGTTTTAGGTGCAACAAAATATGTAGAAATTGATGTCATTGATCATAGTGAGTTTTTCAATTCTAAAGTCATATTATATAACTTAATTTCATCCCTTATGACCAATTTATTCTTGTATAAAATATTTACACTAACATGTATCATGTTTAACCATATCCTTTTCATGCCCTTTATGGCCATATGTATATACAACTAAATATTATGATTAATGTACTACAATTTGTTTAGCTTGCCAACAACAAATTTATTTATAAGTAAATAAGCAGGTTTTTTAGACACATCATGAAATGTTAGTATAATTCACAATTAAAATGACCACATGCATCATTTTCTAATTATTGGAACTATTTATGGATAATTAACAAGATTTAGATAGCTTTTTATTGTAACTGCCTTAACATGATTGTCTCTAAAAATTGATCTCAATGTAGTGACTCTTACAACAATTTATAGCCAATTTTGTTTGGTATCAATACATCTTTCTAGGAGAACTTTATAATGAGTCAAATGCCAAGGTTGATTGATACACATCTAATCCACTTATGCCAATCTAAATGAGCCAATATCACTATAAGAAAATTAGTCTATTATGACACATATAAATATCTTTATTATATATTTATGCTGACACTAACGTTTTGGTGACATCTCCGAAAAATACCCTATAAAGTGATATCGTCTTAGACACTTCTCACATTCCTGACATTTTATAATTTCGTTATACAATATCAATGGTATCGTCAAAAGTGTCACAATTTAAAGATATAATAACACTCTAAATGTCAGGAAGAGTCATATTTTAAGGGCATTTGTATATGCCTTATTATCATCCTCACATGGATAAAGCTAAATGTCACAAAAATTCATTTATTATGACATTTTTTTTATAAGGATAATAAAAGTATTAGTGAAGATAATTTTTAAGATCATTTTAAAATATTACCTTAACTAGCTAATCTATAATGACTTTAATAAATGTCATTATAATAATTTATAAATACAATTAAAATGATCAGTAATATTTATTTAGAATATATAACATGAATTCAATATTTACACATCATCAGAATTCATCCAACATTTAGAATAGAAAAAAATTATAAAATACAATTTAAAGTGCAAATAGATAATCTAAATTCATCCATCGAATATTTGAGTCAAAGTTACAAATGCAAACTACGAGATAACAAGTTCTAAATTAATGAACATTTCATCTATGAGATAACAAGTTTTCTGACAAATTAAAACCCCATTTTCCTTAGTGATCGAACACCAGTACCTTTCATCATATTTGAGTAGTCATCCAACCAGTCCATTTTTTGAATTTTTTTGGAAAAAAATCATCTTACGCATACAACAAAGTTGCCTTCAAGAATCACGAAGAAGTAGGAAATTAACTATCTAGCAAGACAAAGTTGCAAAGTATAACAACACTACCAAACACTGAAATGGTTAGTTAGTTCAAAGGGAAGAGATCAACTATAAATGAAGTAAAAAAGTCTTTAGCAATCTCTAGCTCTATCATCTATTCTTCTTAACTCTATGGTATTCATTTTCGTTTCCCGATTTACCCTAGCGGCCGGTGAGAAACTTCCGTGAGCCCGGGCCGGTCGCCCGAGGTTGGAAAAACCTCGTTAATCATTTTTTTTCTATGGTATTCATTTTCTCTTCACAAGTCAACATCTATAATTTAATCATCAAAAATAGCTTTTTCAATCAAGTTTCCAATTTCATCTCAAATGACTTTCTCGATAGGTTTCTTGAGTAGACAATGTACATTCATCTTTTGGCATATATGAGGACCATATTGGTGTCTACTTCATGATTTCAAAAAATAACTAAACCCTAAATTCGGATGCAATCCACTTCCAAACTTGATTTCTTTACGTCAATCAACAATGAATACTATTATTTCCCCCCTTTAAATTAATTGAATTAGCAAAGTGTCTCCTTCCTTTAGATTTTAAAAGCCACTAGGTTTTGATCCTTCCCCTTAAGAGAAGACTTGAAAGAGCATAATAGTACTAATTAATGATTAATGTTTGAACAAAAACTAATTAACTAGTCATTAGTGAAGCTTTTGACCAATTCTCCTCATGATTAATTACAAGTGGAAGGAATAAATAGAGATCATTAACAAATAAATAGAGTAAAATCAAATTGCCCCACTCTTCAAAGTTAAGAATGGAATCTTAAAGCCCCCTCCCTTTGATGCCATTCCTTCATAGAGATCATGAATGCACTTCCTTTTTCATTGCTTTTCTATCTTCAGGAGGTTTTCAAATTGATTGGTGGTCACTTTTTAGAAAATGCACATGCACCATAAAAGTGACCTCGAGTATTATATATGTATATCTCTAGTTCTTATATACAAGTAATGTAGGGCAAAAATAAAAGAAAAGTGCGCTTTATTTGTATTTTAATCATTATCAACAGGACGCCTCAATTTGAAAAAAGTACGTTTATTCCAGTAATTTCGTAACAATTCTATTCAAAACTACTATAACGTGAGATTTGAACAGCTTTAACTGAACAAAACTATTATGACATTATTGAAGTGAATTTGACCAAGTTAAAAAAAAGAACATTTCGATATAGCAGTATGTCATGGAGTACTATTTGATAAATATTTTAAAATTCAAACGTCCTTTTAATGATAATGAAAATAAGGCAAGGGATAAGGAATAGGGTATACTTCATTAGTGATCAGTGGTGTCATTCGAGCTTCAAAAGCTCATGGGATAAGCTATAATGAAATTGATTGGAGGCAAGCACTCCTCCATTGTAATTAATCATCTTAAGGCCATGGAAACGTCTATATAATTAAATTAGCAGATAGAACGCAAAAGCATCACCTCTGACCTGATGCTAATGATTAATCATCACTAACCTACACCACAAACATATACAGAAAAACAATATACAATATTGGAAAGCACTAAGCTAGCCTTTTGCTCATTGTCTTTTGTGAAAACAATTACAAGCTGCATGCATGTCACCTCATCGCAATTGTTATGTACACCGAGGATTCATATCACATTTCAAGTACTACAACACAGGACACTAAACTAATTAGCTCTAATCACACCACTCTCTTTTGTTTCAGGGATTCGATGGATTGATTAATTTATCTATAATTAAATTAGCTCTATTATATATGTTCAATTTGTTTGTTATCACTACAAGAATTTTAGGATTTAACAATACCCAATAGACAACGGTTGTTTAAAAAACCGTTGTCATTTATCCATTTAACAATGATTTTATTAAAAACCATTGTAGTTGATCATTTTTTCGGAAAAAATAACTATTTTTAAAAAACCGTTGTCTTATGTATGTCAAAGACAACGGGTTTAAGCCTACGACAATGGGTTTAATTAACCGTTGTCTATTAGTCTATATATTATATAAACTTATTATATTTATTTATATAAATATTTTCCCTTATAAATACTTTTATTCCTTTTGTTTGCCATGCCCTAGCCCTCACCACTGCAACTCCCAATCTTTTTCTCTTCCTCTCGCACGATTGCCCTGGCCCCACTCGCGATCACCTTGTTGCGTCGTCCACAGGAGGCAGCGCCACCTGCCGGAGTCTCGCCTCCCTTTCTCTCGGATCGCCGACACCAAGATCCACCGCCGGCCGAGCCAGCCTTGTGGCGAGATCTTTCCTTGGCTCTTCCGGTCGTTTCCCCCCGCTGAAGCTCGGGTGCCCTTGCTCATGACAGCCAGAGCGACAATACCGCAGATGCCGCCTCCCTCTGTATCTGATGCCGCTGCACTTCCAGGATTAGTTTACACCTCCGTATCTTTTCTTGGCTATATGTAGATGACAGGTTTACGAAGATGATAACAATCACTTTAAGAATAAATCACAAATGAATTCCAGGATTAGTTTGCAGGAATAGCTCTTCCATTCTTGATGAATCTGTCTAACACCATGAAATAGCTATTTCTGCTTCTCAAAGAAATACTTATTTCTACTATATTCATTCCTCAAGAATAACTATCTATTGCTTCTCAAATCTAGTCAGTGAACCAGATGTATTTTGATGTTTTGAGCATTAGATAATTTATACCTTTTATAATATGTTGGTGATTTTTAGTAACCATTCCTGGAGATCGAATAGCGGTGCTAGAGGGGGGGTGAATACAATTTTCGTCGTTTTCTCTACAAGATTGTTAGCGCAGCGGAATATACAATAAAAATAAACTAATAATAGAGAACAATGCTAACAAACCAGGTTTACTTCGTATCCACCCCGGACAGGTGACTAATCCAAGAATCCGTCGGTGGATCAATCCCCGGATAACCTCCGGCTAACTCTGTCGCTCCTTTTGGGTGGAGAAACCTCACCACAACACCTTTAGAAGACCTGAGCACAAAGACTACTATCTTGCCTTTAACCAAGACAAGATTCGTCAAGCAAGATAGTAGGAAACGAGCCCCTTTAAATAGGGCTCGATTCTGAAACAGCCGCTACCAGTCGACTGCCCATGGGGCAGTCGACTGGTCCCACTCAAATTCGACCGTTACAGTACAACGTTCGAATCTGCAAGCCTGTTCCAGCCCACACCAATCGACTGCTCCAGGGGCAGTCGACTGGTCCAACCTAAGCCTAGGGTTTCACTCCCGAGTACAAGTCTCTCCGCACTCAAACCCTCCCGGCTTAGCCCCTGAGTACAAACACTCAGACTCAGACCCTCACAACCCGGTTGACTCTTCACCAGCAGCCTCGACTGTTGCCTTCACTCCTTCTTCATCTTCGGCCCTCATCCCTCGGATGTGCACGCAAACCTCCAGTTTGCCTCCATACCACCCTTTACGTACGCCTTGAAGTCTGCGTCCCTCGGCTCATCGTCCCTGCTATCCAAAGGTCCATCGGATGCGCACGCAAGCCTTCAGCTTGCCTCCATGGCATCCTTCACCCGAAGACATCAACCAAGTCCATGTGTACCTGTACACCTGCACACTCATGTACACATATAAGAACACAATAAACCCTAACTTAACCATATTGCCCACACACATCAAAACCCTATGATCCTCTAGATCATCTCAGGGTCGATTGCCTCAACAATCTCCCCCTTTTTGATATGTGGCAACATGTTAAGTTAGGTAAACATATGGCAACAATAATAACAAAAAGCAATAACAAAAGCAATAACAATTGAAAATCAAAGCATAACACACAAGAAGCAACCTCCCCCTTAACCTATGCTTTCTCCCAATTTTCAATCCTTAATGCTAATTCCAAGTTAAGTTTTCCCAACTTAACTCCACATTACCATCAATCAATTAAAGTTAAGTTTCAACCCAAACCTAACTTAACACCCAAGTTCTCCCCCTTTGACACCATCAAAAGATTGCCCCAAGCAACCCTACTCTTGGTGCCAAATAGAACTCAACCAGATTTTTGAAAAACCCCTCAGAAATCACAAATTCACAGTCTGACCATACTACCAGTCGACTTCCCCTGTGGCAGTCGACTGATACGCAAGTTTCAGAATTTTCAATCGAAATTCAGAAACGCGTAAAAAATTCCAGAAACCCTAGAAAAATGCGAAATTTTGCAAGCACGTTTGTTAAGGGATTCCCTACCCAAGAAAAATATTGGTTCATAAAAAAACAGCAACCGTGCTTAACTGTGGGTACAATCTCAAAAATCCTCAAATATCGTCATTTTTGTATCAACTTTCAAACCTATATATGATATCTTATGTTTGCCACTTCCATTCACCTCCATTTAACTAATAGAATGATTCCCAAACTTCCCATTTTCATATAGATATTGTCATTTTGACAAAAACTCCCCCTCTTTTTCTCTTAAGTCTAGATAATCATGCCCTTTTCTATATAAACCCCATCATTTGATTTTCAACCAAATTGTATTAGGTAATATAACAATATAGAATTTCCAAAACATATCATGAACACATATATAAGGATCATAACTTAAAAACACAGCAGAACATCCATTAGCACTTAAGGAACTTTCAAGCAGTATTCAAAACAGCAGCAAATCATGACAAACTTTTTAATAACATAAGATGAGAGAAAGTATATCATACATGGAAACATAGATAGAGATCTCAACCCAAAACATACAACTTGTTCTCAAACAAAACTTAAATCATGTATCATAGTAGAAAAACAATAATGCAAGTTAAGATCACACATGACATAAGTCTACATAATAAGGCAATACATAAATGTTTCATACATGAAACACAGGGATACTCACGAAATAAAAACTAAGAGAGTAGTTAGGGCCAAAGCCCTGAAGTCATCCACATAGTACAATATCAGAATGGGAAGTGTTTGAGAGATATGATAATACATCAAATAATAATACTCTCAACACTGAACTGCTCTCAAAAACTCCATCATCTGGTCAGAACATGTGATCGTCACCGCTTGGAGGAGGAGGAGCCTGATAAGCGAGATGCAACTGTTGCAGCATCTCATACATGTCATCCTGACGGCTGGTAATCCCATGAACTGTCGTCTCAATCCTCTGCTTCGTCTGCTGAAGTCCGTGGATATCCTCATGGATGACATGAACGTCCTCCTGAAGCCTGTGGGCATCTGATCGGAGCTGAGTAAACTCCGCACGTGTAACAATCCCAGCTGGCTCCTCATCTGAGCTGGGGGCCTCCGGACGCTCCCTCCAGACAAATGCCCCCTGTCGGCTCTCTATGCCTGCTAAGGATAACTAACATGTACCGATCTGGTCATAATCCTTAGACAGGTGCCTAACCTGACCGCTACCCACACGGATACCAAAACGTAAATGGAAAAACTCGGTCAGGATGTGGCAGAAGGGCATGTATATCTTCTCATTAACACTATAGGAAGAGTGGCAAATAGCACTAAACACCTGCAGGGTGACATCTATGTCTAACCTCCTCTCCAATGCGTACATCATCACCAAGTGTGGGAGTCTGATCCTGGACCTCCCCTTGGTGACGATGGGCAAAATGTGTTGATGCAGTCTGACACTGATTGTTGTTTTGGTGTTGACACCGATTTAAGTTTGATTTAAGTCTGGTTGAATTCGGATTAAGTCCAGGTGGATCGGGAGATCGCATGCTGGCAGTGGAAAAGTCCTAGCTTGGAGGGCTAGGTGTGAAAAGTCCTAACTTGGAGGGTTAGGTGTGAAAAGTCCTAGCTTGGAGGGCTAAGTGTGAAAAGTCCTAACTCGGAGGGTTAGGTGATGGAAATCTTGGTGAGTGAAGCCAGGTCCTAGCTTGGAGAGCTAGGTTGGATGAAATCTTGGCTTGGAGGGTCAGGTCCTAGCTTGGAGAGCTAGGTTGGATGAAATCCTGGCTTGGAGGGTCAGGTCCTAGCCTAGAGGGCTAGGTTGGATGAAACCCTGGCTGGGAGGGCTAGGTTGGATGAAATCCTGGCTTGGAGGGTCAGGTCCTAGCTTGGAGAGCTAGGTTGGATGAAACCCTGGCTTGGAGGGCCAGGTCCTAGCTTGGAGGGCTAGGTTAAAGTCCCGGTGAGTGAAACTGGGCACGGAGTCTTGGTCCGGGGGACTAAGAACGAGTCAGAGAAGGACTGGAAGCTTATTCTCATGACTTAGAGGAGATTTGACCTTGCCTGGATCGGTCTGGTGACCGATCAGGGAAGTTGGCATGAAGTTCCCTTGTGGATCGGTCTGGTGACCAATCCAGCTATGTCTGATCGGTCTGTTGACCGATCAGGGAGCATATAGTGAGATTGGAAGCCTACTGATCGGCTCCTGATCGGTCTGGTGACCGATCAGGGATACTATTCAGATCGTTCTGGTGAACGATCAAATGTCGCGAGCTCCTCACTATAACCAATCAGGCTGGAGCCTGATTGGTCAGGAGGTGTCCTGATCGGTCCCCTAACCGATCAGGCCACACCCTGATCGGTCTGGTGACCGATCAGGACACATCCTGATCGGTCTGGGGACCGATCAGGTGTGTACAGCAGACTGCTGGATAGGTCTGGGGACCGATCAGAAGCTGAACTTTAATTCAAATTCACTGTCAGACGCTCTGATCGCGTCTGTTTTCTCTACCGATTCTCTGATACATTGCTGATTATGTTTGGTATGATTTGTTAAGCTTCTGTTGAAGTGTTCAGGCTTTACAGGGATGATTCAAACACTCAAGGAGGGTCAATGGGAGACTTTCCTTTGAGCAGGTTTGGCTGTTTCTCCTTCTCAGGTTTCAACGGGCAACTGGCGCAGCTGGCGACTGACGGAGGCTCAGCTGGAGAGGAGGTCTTCAGTGGACTGATTTAAACACTCGTGGACTGAGTTTCCACGAAACCCTAGGTAGAACCGACGCAAGTTCCCACCCCCGAGAACGCGCCTTTCACCTACTCCTTTTAGGAGACGGTTGCCACCCAGTCCTTCAGGTGGAGTTTTACTTAGCCTCTGACACTCTCGGATCTCGAGACGTCCGAACCCCGACCGTCTCTACTTCTGTCCTTAGTCATCGCTCAGCTAAGTTGCTCCGTCCCTCGGACCAAGACTTCGTGCCAAACCCTAAGTCCAGGACTTCGATGCCCGACTTCCGGTCAGGTCTTCTTGCCCAGTCCTTGACCAGGACTTTTTGCCCAGCCCTTTCCAGGACTTCTTGCCTAGTGTACCTAGGACTTCTTCCTGTACACTCAGTGAACAAGTTAGAACACAATAACATCTTAACTTCTGAACCCTTTGCCATTATCAAAATTCAGGTTTGACTTAGGTGCTGCCTGCACCAACACAATGAAGGAGGCACACCCATGCCAGGAGGCACTGCTATGTTGTGCCAAATGGCACGACTGTGCCATGCCAATCTCGGCGAGCCCGCACGAGCCGTGCCGCGTAGGTTTCTGTTGGTGCCCCAGTTAGTTTTGATGTGATCAATCAGGTCAAGCTAGGTCCTGTCTTATTTTGATCCCTTTGTCTAAGTGTGCAAGAACTTAGGAGTGGAGGAAGTCGAGCGTAAGACGCAGCGGACGAGAATGATGGCATGAGGGAGTGAGCCGACGGGTTCGGTGCATTCGAGGGACGCGAAGACTGCGGAAGAGTACACCGGTAGAGCAAAAGAAGGGCGTATGTCCGAGGGACGAGAAGCCAGGAGGAAGTATGCTCGAGGGACGAAAGCCGGAATCGGGTTCGGGTGAACCTAACTCCGGTTGGCCGGAAATCACCCAAATATCATTTCCATAAAAAGTTAACTCGGTTGACTTTGACCAAGTTAAAGTTTGACTTGACTTTGACTTAGACCATTGAAGAAGACTTAATTAGACTTGGACTTGAATTTGACCGAAGCAAAGGAAGCCCAGCTTGAAGACTTTGACGTGGCTTGAAGTGTTTGGAAAAATAAGTGAAGCATAAGGATAATATTTATCCAATTTAAAGGATAAGGATTTATCCTCCTTTGATTTAAATGATAAGGAGATCTATCCTCCTTTGATTTAAATAATAAGGAAATGGATGGCCGAGTCATAGCTCAAGATAAAGGATAAAATTTATCCTTTAAATTTATCTTTTAAATGTCTATCTTTTATTTAAGATAAAGAATAAAAGTTATCATTTAAATCGACGCTCAAGATTCAAGTCTATCTATGATCAACGGTCAGGATTAACTATCTTGGGCTATAAATAGGCCTAGAAGCTAAAGAAAATTGGTCAACAATTCTTTTGTAATCTATCTAAGTTTGTGCTTCATTTGTAAAGGCTTCTCCGCCATAAGGCGTGTTAGTTGAGCTTTACTGTCTTGGAAGCAACCTTCCAGTTGCAACCAAGTAAAATCGAGTGACCCTTGTTTCAATTTCAAATTCGTCAATTCACCCCCTCTTACCGATCCACCTCGATCCAACAAGTGGAATCAGAGCAAGGTTGACGTAGAAGGACTAACTGCAAACTGCAGTAAATTTCAAGACGATGGTTCGACCAGTGATATATCCTCCTAAGTTTGGGGGGAGGGAGTTTGCGGCATGGAAACGGAAGATGTTGTTGGATCGAGAAGAACGATAGAGGGGGGTGAATATCGTAAAACGTTCGGATTTGTAAAAGAGAATTAGCAGCGGAAATAAATAAAGTAAAACACACGCGAACACCATGATTTTACTTGGTTCGGAGTCGTGGTCGGCTCCTACTCCAAGGCCCACGGTCGTTGACCGTTTACTGCGGGCAATTCTATATGTGCACAAAAACAGTTTACAAAATGTATTACAAGTATAGTACAGTAAACTTAAAAGCAGCTCTTCGTTACCGACGTCCGGTGTAGATTGTATTTTCGGAGCAGAGGGACGTCGTCGGCGCTTGTATCTCGAGTCGGGAGGTTTCCGGAGCAGAGCGCGGGAGTAGAAGAGTGTGAGTGCGTTGGAAGGATTGATTGTTGAGAAGCCTTAGTGTTGGGTGCTATTTATAGCACTTCGGGGCGCCCTGAACGTTGGGGCGCCCCCCCCCCCACGTGTCATCCGATCCGGAATTACCTGGGCCAGCCCTTATCCCACTCGAATAGGGCTGCGGATTGACTCTGGGGGCGCCCGGGACACTGGGGGCGCCCTGGTTGACCTTTTCAAAGAGCTTCTCGGCTGGATCAGAGTTATCCGCTTCGGTGGCTTGGGTGTGGGGCGCCCTGAGCACTGGGGGCGCCCGGGAGCACGGGGGTGCCCCGCCCACTTAGCTTCCGAAGCGTTTCTTGCTCAACTTGTTTTGCCTTCCCCTTGGGGGCGCCCGGGACACTAGGGGCGCCCTACTCAGCTTCTGCCTCACTCCTTTGAGGCTTTCTGAGCTGCAGACACTCGTTCCTTCGGTCCTGCATCCAGGGTTAGTCCAAAACAACACAGAGCAATAATGTATTAGTTTTATACAGCCTTAGCTGTCTTGGTTCTGACTTTGGGTCTCCAAAATGGAGCCCTAGGTCGAACCGACGCCTACTGTTCCCTCGACGGGGAACGCGTCCTCACCTACTCCTCTCAGGAGAATTTACCTATTGCCAACCGGCTCCTCCGGTTGGACTTTTGCCTAGTGGTCCTTTGCTAGGTCTTGGATACCAGGTTGTCCTTCGCCCGGTGCCTAACAGTCCTTCGCCAGGTCTTCGGATCCTGGCAGTCCTTCGCCGGGTGCCTAACAGTCCTTCGCTAGGTCTTGGATCCCAGGCTGTCCTTCGCCCGGTGCCTAGCAGTCCTTCGCTAGGTCTTCGTATCCTAGCAGCCCTTCGCTAGGTGCCCAGCTATCCTTCGCCAGGACTTAGGGTTTCAGTGCCTAGCATTCCTTCGCTAGGTGCCTAGCATTCCTTTGCTAGGATTTCAACCTGCACACTCAAGCAGCATGTTAGATAACAAATAAGACTTAACTTTTGAACCCTTTGCCATTTATCAAAACACAGGTTCGACTTGGGTGTTGTCTGCACCAACAATCTCCCCCTTTTTGATTTATGGCAACCCGGTTCAAAAAGTTAAGTTAATCAGAGCAGTTGAAATGAATTTTTAGTTTCCTCCCCGTGGAAGGAATCTCCCCCTAGGTTTTTCAAAAGTTCGTGGGGTTTCTAAGTTTAAAGATGGAATTAAGTTTTCAAATACTTAGAACGATTTTCAAAAGAGGCTTTAGACTTAAACACTTAAACACCTTTGAGGATTTACACTTAAAAATTTTAAGTCAGTAGAAAAGAACCATCTTTTAAGTTTTTGGAATCATAGCTTAAGTTTAAGATAAGTACTTAGCAACATTTGCAACAGCTTAAAAAAACTTTTTGAAAAACAACTTGATTTTAAGTGTTTAAAAAGATTTTTTGAAAATGACTTTAGTTTAAGTACTTTGAAAGCAGCTTTAAGTTTAAGTACCAAAAATAATTTTGAAAGCAGCTTTAGTTTAAGTACCAAAAATAATTTTGAAAGCAGCTTTAGTTTTAAGTACTAAAAAGATTTTGAAAGCAGCTTTAGTTTTAAGTACTAAAAAGATTTTGAAAGCGGCTTTAATTTTAGAGAAACTTTGGAGAAAAACTTAGTACTTTTGAAAACAAATAGATTAAGTACTTTTGAAGAAAGGATAAAGTTTTAAAATTTTGAAAAAAAATTTAACGTCTCTCCTTTCCTATCTCTCCCCCTTTATCATATATCAAAGAAAATAAAGTAATATAGCAGAAAGAAAATAAATAAGTTGCATAAATAAATTGCAAAAAAAGATTAATGTGTTGTACTGAACCAATGCAAGATAAACTGAATCAGACCAATTTAAATCATCTCTGTAGGGACATGTCTAACCCATTTAGCTACTTACTAACTGTTATAAACAGTACTTTTTGCTAGGGTTAGTCGAGTTAAGTGTTCTATTCAAGTTAGATTGTCTAAACTTGACACTTAACTTGATTACTGTTTAAGTTGTATTTAGTGCCCCAATTACTGCAGATGCACTGACTTAAAGCATCTTGAATTAAGGCAAAGACCTAAGCATCTCAACCCATTCTAGGTTATCAATCAACATTATCCTACGGTGCTTGTGAGATGCTGGCTTCTAAATCTATAGGTGCATGCATTTCTAGGGTTAGGGCCTAGGCTAAGTCCATTTGCGAAAAAGCCCTAGTTTTGAAGGGGTAGTTTTAAAATAAAACTAAGTCGAAAATTTTAAAAAAATTTCAAACTAAGTAAAAGTTGATTTTGAAAGCAGTTTTAGAAATTTAAAAATTGATTTTTCAAATCAAATAAAGTAGTTTTAAAATTTTTTAAAAGTTGATTTTTCAAATCAAATAAAGCAGTAAGAAAACCAAAAGTAGAGTAAACATATTCTACCAAGCATAATCCTAACTGCCTTCTTAATGAGCTGAACTCCGACTCAGGTAGGGGTTTAGTGAATATGTCGGCTAAGTTGGATTTAGAGTCTATATGTTTAAGGACTATTTCACCCCTGGCTACATGATCTCTTACAAAGTGGTGTTTAACTTCTATGTGTTTAGTTCTAGAGTGTTGGATTGGATTTTTAGTTAGATTAATTGAGCTTATATTATCAATGAAGACTTGGATTTGATTGTAGTCAAGCTGAAAGTCTTTAAGAGTGTGCATCATCTATAAGAGTTGTGCTACACACTCTCCTAAAGCAACATACTCAGCTTCTGTTGTGGGCAAAGCTACACAGTGTTGCTTTCTGCTGCACCAACTTACTAGACTGTTTCCTAAGAGTTGGTAGCTTCCGCTTGTACTTTTTCTATCTAGCTTACAACCAGCATAGTCAGAGTCTGAATATCCTGATAGTTTAAAAGTTGAGGTCTTAGGATACCAGATCCCTACATTTAGGGTGCCCTTAATGTATCTTAATATTCTTTTTAGGGCCGCTAAGTGCGTTTCCTTAGCACAGGTTTGGTATCTAGCACACATTCCTACCGAGAAAAGGATATCAGGTCTGCTGGCTGTAAGGTATAGTAGGCTTCCAATCATACTCCTATAAAGTTTAAGGTCTACTGGTTTTCCATCAGGGTCACTATCTATTTTTATATTAGTGGCCATAGGAGTACTTATGCTTTTAGAGTTATCCATTTTAAATTTCTTTATTAACTCTTTAGCATATTTGGATTGATGGACATAGTTCCCATCCTTAGTTTGTTTAATTTGTAACCCTAGGAAAAAGTTGAGCTCACCAACTAAGCTCATTTCAAATTCATTTTCCATTATTTTAATGAATTCTTTTAAAAACATAGAGTTGGTGGATCCAAATATTATGTCATCGACGTAGATTTGGGCAATAAAGATTTCTTTATCTAAAGTTTTAATAAATAGGGTTGAATCGATTTGTCCTTGTTTAAATTCTTTAGAAATTAGGTAAGTGGATAAGCGTTCATACCAGGCCCTAGGTGCTTGTTTTAGTCCATAAAGTGCTTTGGTAAGTTTGAAAACATGGTCAGGTCTTTCTAAGTCCTCAAAACCAGGGGGGTGTCCTACATAGACTTCTTCCTTAATAAATTCATTTAGAAAGGCTGACTTTACATCCATTTGATATAGTTTAAATCCTTTGTGGGATTCAAAGGCCAATAACATCCTAATGGACTCAAGTCTAGCTACCGGGACATAGGTTTCGTCATAGTCTAACCCTTCTACTTGGCTGAATCCTTTTGCTACTAAGCGGGCTTTATTTCTGACTATCTCTCCTTGATCATTTAACTTATTCCTAAAAAACTACTTAGTGTCAATGACGGATTTACCCTCAGGTTTAGGTACTAGTTCCCAGACTTGGTTCCTCTCAAATTGGGCTAATTCTTCTTGCATAGCTATGATCCAATCAGGATCAGGTAAGGCTTCCTCTATAGTCTTAGGTTCTATTTTTGAAATCATTGCTATCTGACTAAGGTTTCTGTAGGAAGACCTAGTTCTGACTCCTAGAGTTGGATCACCCACAATTTGATCGGTTGGGTGACTGAGTCTGGGTTTCTTGGTTTTTCTGGAACTTAGTTCAGCCTCAGGTCCGGCTGGTCGGTTTGGTTCACCATTTGATTCAACTATTTGAGTTGGTTCAATTATTGGTTCAATAGTTGATTCAATAGTTAGTTCGTTTATGGGTTTAACTAAAGATTCAATAGCTTGTTCATTATCTTCTTGATCAGTATTTGATGAAGTTTGATTTGGATTATCAGGTTTTGAGTTAATTTCTTCATCAAATATTAAATTGGTTGTTTCTTCGATTTTCATAGTTTGTTTGTTGTAAACCCTATAGGCTCTACTTGTGGTTGAATATCCTAGGAAGATGCCTGGGGTTGACTTAGACTGGAATTTTCATAGATAGTCTTTGGTGTTTAGGATATAGACTTTGCATCCAAAGACCCTTAGGTAGTGTAAATTTGAAAGTCTATGATAGTATAATTCATAGGGTGTTTTGTTGTGTCACTTGTTAATCAGGATCCTATTTTGAATGTAGCAAGCCGTACTAACTGCTTCTGCCCAATATTGGTTGACTAGGTTGAATTGGTTGAGCATAGCCCTAGAGGCTTCCTGTAGGGTTCTATTTCTTCTTTCGACTATCCCATTTTGCTGGGGGGTTCTAGGACACGAAAATTCATGTATGTACCCATTTACCTTACAGAATTCCATGAACCGTTGATTTTCAAACTCTCCCCCGTGGTCGCTCCTAAGTCTTTTAATTTTAGTATCATTTTGATTTTCAATTAACTTACAAAATTCATTGAATAGGTTTAGGGTTTCATCTTTGGTCTTTAGAAACCTAACCCAGGTAAACCTGGAGTAATCATCAACTATTACTAAGCAGTACCGGTTTCCGCTTAGTGACTTGGCTCCTTGTGAATCAAATAGGTCAAGGTGCAGGAGCTCAAGTGTAGTTTGAGTTTGATCAGATTGGATTAGTTTGTGACTAGACCTGGTTTG
Organism: Boesenbergia rotunda; assembly: GCA_024364735.1. NCBI lineage: Eukaryota > Viridiplantae > Streptophyta > Magnoliopsida > Zingiberales > Zingiberaceae > Boesenbergia > Boesenbergia rotunda. The sequence goes on from JAGFNQ010004290.1 coordinate 36,483, forward strand.
TTTACCTTGATTACATGATTCACATATTAAGTTTTCATGAATTTTAATTTTAGGGATACCTTTAATTAGGCCGAGTTGGGTGACTTTTGAAATAATTCTCAGATTAGTGTGACCTAATCTCCTATGCCAGAGGTTTGATTGTTCTAACTGAGTTAACATACATTTAGGTACTAGGGGTAGGTTTATAGTGTAAACATTATTTTTGCTAATGCCCTTAAGCATGGTTTCTGAGTCTTGCAGGTTTCAAATCAGGCAGTTAGAATTGTTGAAGGTAACTACATAACCAGAATCACATAACTGACTTATGCTAAGCTAGTTAAAATTAAAATTTTCAACCAAAAGTACTTTCTTAATAACAAAGTCAGATTTAAGTTCAATATTACCTGGCTCAATTACCTTGAGGGTAGCATTGTTGCCAAATGCCACTGAGCCTAGGTTCTTGAACTTGAGTTTGGTGAATTTTAATTTATCTCCAGTCATGTGTCTGGAGCAACCACTATCCAACATCCATTGGTTCAAATCTTTATGTTCCTACACATAAAGAGTTTTGTTGATTTGGATCCAATTAGAATTAGAAATAGCTTAAATTGATTTTCACATCCTAGTCTGTCTCACCCAATCTAGGGTTATCAATCACGTTAGCCTTATAGTTTTTGTGAGACAGGTTTTGGTAGTTAGAATTAATTTGAAAAATTATGAAAAACTTAATTTAATTTTGAAAATAGTTGATTTTGAGTTTGAAAAAAAATGTTTGAATCTACAATCAACTGAAAATTTGTGTTAGATTCGAATTTGACAAAGAATAGTTTGAATTTGAATTTCAAAAATTAGCTTCCAGGTCTTGGCGAGGCACTAGGCCTTCTTTGGCCGTAGCCTTATTGGATCATCAACCCTTTCTTTGACAAAGCTTTTTAATGAAATTTCATTTTCAAAACTATTTCTTGAAAAATTCTGGTCTAACTAGCTTGGGTCTTGGATCGGTAGCTTCGGCTAGTTTCACCAGTCTAAAGAGACCAAGTAGAGTATACTTGACCTTATTAGAATTGGCTTCCCTAACGTACTATCATCTCACCGCCACCCAATACTATATTGTTCAAATTTCAGTTAAGTTGGTTCAGTCCATAAACTAACCATTCCTAAGTCTAAGCATGGTAAATTGCAAAAATTAAATAAACAAGCAAGCATGCCATTTGAAAACAAAAATTGAATTTTATCTAACAATAAATATAGTTTTTAATTTGGCTCCCCCTGGACTAAAGCCACGATAATGGTTAGGCAAGATGTGAATCTTGTCCTTGGGGATCCAATACTGATTTGATCCAGTTTGTTTGTTCAGGCACAGTTTGGGTACCCATGCCTGAACTTTAGGTTTGGACTGGTTCAGTACAGCATAGTAGGATCTTTGTCTAGATTTGGTTCTATAGCCTAGTCAAGATCGATTTAGAACTGACTTCTATTTTCCAAGAATCATGTCAAGACCCTTGGAACCAGAAGTGAATCGTTCTAAAGCTGATCTAAGGTCCTTAACTTGAGTTTTCAAGGAGGAGTTCTCTTTCTCAAGTTTTTCAACTTGAGTAGAGGTTCCTTCTTGAACCTTCTCAGTTAAGGATCTAGAGTCAGCTCTCTCTTTCAGGAATTTTACTTCCTGTCGGAGAGATTCGACTCGGAGTTTAGCTTTCGCCAAATCTCGAGAAAGATACGAAATTAACTCATTTAGTTGAATTCTTGTAAAACCTCTTACAGTTATTTCACCGTCCTCCGAGAATATGAGTTTGCCGTCGTTCGGCTCCGACTCTGACTCTGTCTCTATTTCTTCTGAAGCGGTTAGTGCGAGCAGGTTCGACTATGGGACCTCTTCTTCTTCTTCGGAGGAGGACTCGTCCCACGTTGCCTGAAGTGCCTTCTTCTTTCTTGTCTTCTTTGTTTCCTTCAGGTTGGGGCATTCAGTCTTGTAGTGGCCCTTCTTCTTGCACTCGTAGCAAGTTACATTGGGTTTGTTCTTTTCAGTTGAGGGTTCAGCTGGTTCTTCCTTTCTTCGGCTGGCTTTTCTTCTGTTGGTCTGGTTCTTCAGTTCTTTGTAGTAGTCTCGGGCTAGCCGAACCAACTTAGGCCTATTTCCCTCGCAATCTTCTGAGTTTGAATCTGAGTCAGACTCGGGTGCAGGTTGAGGCTTCTTTTTGGTTGTCCTTCCAGTTTTACCTGCAACAAAGGCAATACCTTTCTCAGCCAAATTGCAGTTAGTCTGCTCATGCAATTCAAGTTCAGAAAAAAGTTCATCTAACTTAATTTTAGAAAGATCCCTAGAAACTTTGTAAGCATCTACCATAGATGCCCACAAGGTGTTTCTTGGGAAAGCGTTAAGAGCGTACCTTATTAGGTCACGGTTTTCTACCTTGTGACCGATTGTGTGTAGTCCGTTCATTAACTCCTGAATTCTGGCATGGAGCTGGGCTGCTGTTTCGTTGTCATTCATCTTGATTGTGTACGGTTTGTTAAGGAGGAGATCTCTCTTGCTAATTTGAGTGTCGGAAGTTTCTTCGTGCAGCTCGATCAGCTTGCCCCACAGCTCCTTGGCGCTGTTGAATGGTCCTACCCGATTCAACTCTTCCTTGGTCAGGCCGCATTGAAGGGTCTGGGTCGCTTTCGCATCAGCTTCAATCCTTCTTTTCAGAGCAGTATCCCACTCAGTGTATGGCTGTGGTACTCCTTCAGCGTTCTTTGGAATCTCCAGCCTAGACTGGATGATTATCCACATGTCCACCTGAGTTTTCAGGTGGACCTCCATTCGACTTTTCCAGTAGGAAAAGTCTTCTCCACTGAAAAGTAGAGGTCTGCCTATGCTGAATCCTTCTTGCATGGCCATTAAGGATTTTATCTGAAAAAGAGAGAAGAGAAAGAAAAACTTTGTCCCAAGACTTGGTCTTGGATTAGTAGTGCGGGATAAAGAAAATTAAATATCGAGGGGTGTTGCACCGGTCTCGATTAACGATAAAAATTCAAAAAAAAATAAGAAATAATTTTACAAAAATCCGAAAAATTCTCAAACTGGTGGTTGCACCAAATTTGAGCTTCCCCACTCTGATACCACTTGTTGGATCGAGAAGAACGATAGAGGGGGGTGAATATCGTAAAACGTTCAGATTTGTAAAAGAGAATTAGCAGCGAAAATAAATAAAGTAAAACACACGCGAACACCAAGATTTTACTTGGTTCAGAGTCGCGGTCGGCTCCTACTCCAAGGCCCACGGTCGTTGACCGTTTACTGCGGGCAATTCTATATGTGCGCAAAAATAGTTTACAAAATGTATTACAAGTATAGTACAGTAAACTTAAAAGCAGCTCTTCGTTACCGACGTCCGGTGTAGATTGTATTTTCGGAGCAGAGGGACGTCGTCGGCGCTTGTATCTCGAGTCGGGAGGTTTCCGGAGCAGAGCGCGGGAGTAGAAGAGCGTGAGTGCGTTGGAATGATTTGTTGGGGCAGATTGCACCCAAACCTGTGTTTTGATATTGACAAAAGGGTTCAAAAGTTAAGGGTTAATTGGTGTCTAACAAGTTTCTTGAGTGTACAGGAAAAGCCCTAGCGAAGGAATGCTAGGCACTGGCGAAGGACTGCCAGACTGAACAAAGTCCTAGCGAAGGAATGCTAGGCACTGGCGAAGGACTGCCAGAATGGACAAAGCCCTAGCAAAGGAATGCTAGGCACTGGCGAAGGGCTGCCAGAAGTAAAGACCTAGCGAAGGGCTGCTAGGCACCAAGCGAAAGGCAGCTTTGTACCTCAAGACCTGGCGAAGGACTGCCGGGCAAAAGTCCAACTGGAGGATCCGGTTGGCACCAGGTAAAACTCTCCCGAGAGGAGTAGGTGAGGACGCGTTCCCCTTGAGGGAACATTAGGCGTCGGTTCGACCTAGGGCTCCATTTTGGAGACCAAAGTCAGAACCAAGACAGCCAAGGCTGTGTAAAATTAACTTATTAATTGCTGTTTTGGACTAACCCTGGATGCAGGACCGAAGGACTGTGTTTCTGCAGCTCAGAGAGCCTCAAAGGAGTGAGGCAGTAGCTGAGCAGGGCGCCCCGGATGTTTCGGGCGCCCCAGAGTCAACCCAAAGTCAGCAGAGCAAGTAAACGCCCCGCGCGCATCGGGCGCCCCGCGTGTCGCGGGCGCCCACTGTGCCACACCACTGGCAGATGCAGCAGCTCACCCTCGCGAAGAAGATGAAGCCTTGACCGGTCAACCCGGGCGCCCCGCGCGTGTCGGGCGCCCCAGTCAAAGGTGATCCCGAACAAGTAGAGATCAGCCTTGACCAGAGGGCTCGCCGGATCGAAAGCCACGTGGGGGGCGCCCCGAGCATCCCGGGCGCCCCCAGCCCTATATAAAGGACCCTCGACCCTCTTCTTCAAGCATCAATTCTTCGGACACTTCCACGCTCTTCTGCTCTCGTGCTTTGCTCCAGATACTGCCCAACTCAAGCCGACGACGTCCCGCTGCCCCGAAATCTTCAATCTACTCCGGACGTCGGTAAAAGAAGAGCATAATTCTTATTATATAAGTTTACTGCACTTATTTTGTATTCAATAATTGTAAACTGGTTTACGAACTTATAGAATTGCCCGCAGAAAACGGTCAACGACCGTGGGCCTTGGAGTAGGAGTCGACACAGGCTCCGAACCAAGTAAAACGACCGTGTTAGCATTGTTTTTGTGTCTTATTTCCGCTGCGCACTTACTTTTTTTAAATCCGAACGATTTGCGACATTCACCCCCCCTCTCTCGCATCTCTCGATCCAACAAGTGGTATCAGAGCGGGGAAATTCAAACTTGGTGCAACCACCAGTTTGAAAATTTTTCGGATTTCTTTCGTTTTTCTCTCTCATTTTTTTAAATTTTCGTTCGAATTTTTCTTTCAAGGTTGGTGCAACACCCCTTGAAATTGTTTTTATTTCTTTTCTTCCCGCACTACTAATCCAAGACCAAGTCTTGGAATATTCTTGTTTTTTTTTATTGTTGACAATTTCAGAACAAATGGCCATCCAAGAAGGCTTTAGCACCGCCAGACCTCCACTTTTCAGTGGAGAAAACTTTCCTTACTGGAAAAGTCGAATGGAGGTCCACCTGAAAACTCAGGTGGATATATAGATAATCATCCAGTCTGGACTGATGATTCCCACAAATGCTGAAGGCGTACCGCAGAACTACTCAGAGTGGGACACTGCCCTCAAACGTAAAATTGAAGCTGACGCCAAAGCAACTCAGACTCTTCAATGCGGACTGACAAAAGAGGAGCTGAACCGCGTAGGCCCATTCAACAGTGCAAAGGAGCTATGGGCTAAACTGATCGAGCTCCACGAAGGAACTTCAGATACTAGGATCAGCAAACGGGACCTGCTACTGAACAAGCTCTTCACCATCAAAATGGCAGACAACGAGACAGCAGCCCAGCTCCATGCCAAAATCCAGGAATTGATGAACGGTCTTCACGCAATAGGTCACCAAGTTCAAAACCGTGATCTAATAAGGTATGCCCTAAACGCATTCCCTAGGACCACCTTGTGGGCATCTATGGTAGATGCATACAAGGTCTCTAGGGATCTTTCAAAAATTAAGTTAGATGAGTTATTTTCTGAACTTGAACTTCATGAACAGACTAACTGCAATTTGGCCGAGAAAAGTATAGCTTTCTTTGCAGGGAAAACAGGAAGGACAACTAAGAAGAAAACTCAAGTTGAACCCGAGTCTACCTCAGACTCAGAAACAGAAGATCAAGAAGGAGATCAATCTGAACTGGTCCGGCTAGCTCGAAGCTACTACAAAAAGTTGAAGAACCAAACCAACACACGGAGAACAAACCGAAGAAAGGATGAACTAGCTGAACCAGCAACTGACAAACACAAGCCCAACGTAACCTGCTACGAATGCAAGAAGAAGGGCCACTACAAGACTGAGTGTCCAAGTCTAAAGGAGTCCAAAAAGACCAGAAAGAAGAAGGCACTCCAAGCAACCTGGGACGAGTCTTCCTCAGAAGAAGAAGAAGAAGCACCCCAGTCCAATCTTCTAGCCCTGACCGCTTCAGATCAAATCGAGACTGACTCAGACTCAGACCGGGACGACGGCAAGCTGACATTCTCCGACGACGACGAAATAAGGGTAACGGGTTTTTCGAAATTACAATTGAATTCGCTTATTTCCTATCTATCCCGAGATTTGGCGAAAGCCAAACTCCGAATCGAGTCCCTCCGACAGGAAGTAAAACTTCTGAAAGAGGGAGCTGATTCTAAATCCTTAACTGAGAAACTTCAGGAAGAAACCCCTGATCAAGTTGAAAAACTTGAATCAGAGAATTCCTCCCTGAAAACTCAAGTTAAGGACTTAAGAACAGCTTTAGAACGATTCACTTCTGGTTCCAAGAATCTTGATCTGATTCTGGGAAAACAGAAGTCTGTTCTAAACCGATCCGGACTTGGCTATAGAACCAAATCTCGGCAAAGATCTTACTTTGCTGTACTGAACCAGTCAAGACCTAAAGTTCAGGCATGGGTGCCAAAACTGTGCCTGACTAAACCAACTGGTTCAAATCAATTTTGGATCCCCAAGGACAAGATTCACATCTTGCCTAACCCATACAGAGGCTTTAGTCCAGGGGGAGCCAAAATCAAAACAATTTTTATACTTAGATAATCTTTTAATTGATTGATTGTTTGTTTATTTAATTTTTGCAAATTGTCATGCTTAGATTTAAGGAATACTTAGATTTAAGGACTAGATTACTTGAAACTTGAAAACATAGTATTGGGAGGAGGTGAGATGATAGTACGTTGGGGAAACCAACTCTAATAAGATCAAGTCTACTTGGTCTCTTTAGACTGGTGAAACCAGCCGAAGCTACCGATCCAAGACCCAAGCTAGTTAGACCAGAAAAAGACCTAATTTAATTTGAAAATGAAATTTCATTAAAAGGCTTTGTCAAGGAAAGGGTGGATGATCCCATAAGGCTACGGCCAAAGAAGGCCTTGTGCCTCGCCAAGACCTGGAAGCCAATTTCTGAAATTCAAATTCAAATTATCTTTTGTCAAATTCGAATCTAACTCAAATTTCAAATAATTATAGATTCTAATCTGTCTTCAAAATTTCTACTTCTTAAATTTATTTCTTTTTCCAAAATCACTTAATCTATTTTTCAAAATTTCTAAACTTATTTGTTTTCAAATCTGTTTTCAAAACTAAAATAACATTTTCAAAATAAATTAAAATTCATTTTCAAAATTAATTTTTATCCTCAAACCTGTCTCACAAAAACCTTAAGGTTAACGTGATTGAAAACCCTAGACTGGGGTGAGACAGACTAGGAAGTGAAACTCAATTTAAGCTATCCCTAACTCAAATTGGATCCAAATCACCGAAAATCCTTTATGTGTAGGAACATAAAGATTTGGACCAATGGATGTTAGATAGCGGATGCTCCAGACACATGACTGGAGACAAATTGAAGTTCACCAAACTCAAGTTCAAAAACCTGGGCTCAGTGGCATTTGGAAATAATGCTACACTCAAGGTAATTGGGTCAGGTAATATTGAACTTAAGTCCAATTTCATTATTAAGAAAATTCTATTGGTTGAAGACTTTAGTTTTAACCTACTTAGCATAAGTCAGTTATGTGACTCTGGTTATTTAGTTACCTTCAACAATTCTAACTGCCTGATTAGAAATGCACAAGACTCAGAAATCATGCTTAAGGGCACTAGGAGAAATAATGTATATACTATAAATCTTCCCCGTGTACCCAAATGCATGTTAACACAATTAGAACAATCAAAACTCTGGCATAGGAGATTAGGTCATACCAATCTAAAAACTATCTCAAAAATTACCCAACTTGGCTTAATCAGAGGTATCCCCAAAATCAAAAATGAAAACCTAATATGTGAGTCTTGTAATCAAGGCAAACAAACCAAGTCTAGTCACAAATTGATCCAATCTGATCAAACCCAAACCACACTTGAGCTCCTACACCTTGACCTACTTGATTCACATGGAGCCAAGTCACTAAGTGGAAACCGATACTGCTTAGTGATAATTGATGACTACTCTAGGTTTACCTGGGTAAGGTTTCTAAAGACCAAAGATGAAACCCTAAACCTGTTTAACAACTTTTGTAAATTAATTGAAAATCAAAATGACATCAAAATCAAAAGACTTAGGTCTGACCACGGGGGAGAATTCGAGAATCAAAGATTCGAAGAATTCTGCAAAGTAAATGGATATAAACACGAATTTTCGTGTCCTAGGACCCCCCAACAAAATGGCATAGTAGAAAGGAAGAATAGAACCCTACAGGAAGCTGCTAGGGCTATGCTCAATGAATTTGACCTACCTAACCACTATTGGGCAGAAGCAATTAGCACAGCTTGCTATATCCAAAACAGGATTCTGCTTAATAAAAGATTAAATAAAACACCCTATGAACTTTACTATCATAGACTTCCAAACCTACACTATCTTAAAGTCTTTGGATGCAAAGTCCATATTCTTAATACCAAAGACTATCTTGGAAAATTCCAATTCAAGTCAAACCCAGGTATCTTTTTAGGGTACTCTACAACAAGTAGAGCTTATAGAGTGTACAACAAAACAACTAAGAGAATTGAAGAAACAACCAACTTAATATTTGATGAAGAAACTAACCCAAAATCTAATAATTCTGACTTAACTTCATCAAATACTGATCAAGAAGATAACTCTGAAACCCCAATTGATTCCTTTAATGACTTAACAATTGAACCAACTTCTGAATCAGTTGAACCAACCAATGAACCCAGAACTGAACCTATTAGACCAGCTGGACCTGAAGCTGAGCCAAGTACTAGAAAAACCAAGAAACCCAGACTAAGTCACCCAACTGACCAAATTGTAGGTGATCCAACCTTAGGAGTCAGAACTAGAGCTTCCTATAGAAATCTTAGTCAAATAGCCATGATTTCAAAGATTGAACCTAAGACTATTGAGGAAGCCCTACCTGATCCTGACTGGATCTTAGTCATGCAAGAAGAGTTAGTCCAATTTGAGAGAAACCAAGTCTGGGAGTTAGTACCTAAACCTAAGGACAAATCCGTAATTGACACTAAGTGGGTATTTAGGAATAAGTTAAACGATCAAGGTGAAATAGTCCGAAATAAAGCTCGCTTAGTAGCTAAGGGATTCAGTCAAGTAGAAGGGTTGGATTATGATGAAACCTATGCCCCTGTAGCTAGACTTGAGTCTATTAGGATGTTACTAGCCTTTGCATCCCATAAAGGATTTAAATTATACCAAATGGATGTAAAGTCAGCCTTCTTAAATGGGCTTATTAAGGAAGAAGTTTATGTAGGACAACCCCCAGGGTTTGAGGATATAGAAAAACCCGATCATGTCTACAAACTTAGTAAAGCCCTTTATGGACTAAAACAAGCACCCAGGGCCTGGTATGAAAGATTATCCAATTACCTAATCTCTAAAGAATTCAAACAAGGTCAAATGGACCCAACCTTGTTTGTTAAAATTTTAGAAAAGGATATATTTATTGCCCAAATTTACGTAGATGATATAATATTTGGATCAACTAACTCTAAATTTCTAAAAGAATTTGTAACAATAATGGAAAATGAGTTCGAAATGAGTTTAGTTGGGGAACTTAACTTTTTCCTAGGGTTACAAATCAAACAAACTAAGGATGGAAATTATGTACATCAATCTAAATATGCTAAAGAACTAATTAAGAAATTTAAAATGGATAACTCTAAAAGTATAAGTACCCCAATGGCCACAAATGTGAAAATAGATAATGACCCTGACGGCAACCAGTAGATCTAAAACTTTATAGAAGTATGATAGGAAGTCTACTATACCTTACAGCCAGCAGACCTGATATACTTTTTCAGTAGGAATGTGCGCTAGGTACCAAACCTGTGCTAAGGAAACTCACTTAGCAGCCCTAAAACGAATTTTAAGATACATTAAGGGCACCCTAAATGTAGGGATATGGTACCCTAGGACTTCATCCTTTAAGTTATCAGGATACTCTGATTCTGACTATGCTGGTTGTAAATTAGATAGAAAAAGTACAAGTGGAAGCTGTCAACTTTTAGGAACAGCTTAGTAAGTTGGTGCAGTAGGAAGCAGCACTGTGTAGCTTTATCAACAACTGAAGCTGAATATGTAGCCTTAGGAGAGTGTGTAGCTCAACTCCTATGGATGATGCATACTCTTAAGGACTTTCAGCTAGACTACAATCAGACCCAAGTCAATATTGACAATATTAGTTCAATTAACTTAACCAAAACCCAATACAACATTCTAGAACCAACACATAGAAGTAAAACATCACTTTGTAAGAGATCACGTAGCTAGGGGTGAAATAGTCCTTAAGCATGTAGACTCCAAGTCAACCTAGCTGACATATTCACTAAACCCCTACCTGAATCTGAGTTTAGCTCACTAAGAAGGCAGTTAGGATTATGCTTAGTAGAATAGAATCATTCTTTTTGGTTTCTGCTTTAATTGAAAATGTCTTAATTGATTTTAAAATAAGTTCTTTGTTAAAAATGTTTTACCTTGATTTTTTTTCCCTTAGTTTTATTTCAAAAACTACCCCCCTTCAAAATTAGGGTTTTTCTTCGAAATGGAATTAGCCTAGGCTCTAACCCTAGAATTGCATGCACCTATAGACTTAGAAGCCAGCATCTCACAAGCACCTTAGGATACTTTTGATTGATAACCTAGAAAGGGTTGAGATGCTTAGGTCTTTGCCTCAATTCAAGATGCTTTAAGTCAGTGCATCGGCAGCAATTGGGGCACTAAATGAACAGCAATCAGGTCAAGTGTCAAGTTCAGACAATCTAACTTGAACAATGCACTTAAATTGACTAACTCTAGCAAAAGCTACTGTTTATAACAGTTAGTAAGTAGCTAAATGGGTTAGACAGGTCCTAAAAGATTTAACCA
>JAGFNQ010004290.1:62555-88362 GCA_024364735.1 Boesenbergia rotunda
ACCTTAAGGTTAACGTGATTGAAAACCCTAGACTGGGTGAGACAGACTAGGAAGTGAAACTCAATTTAAGCTATCCCTAACTCAAATTGGATCCAAATCACCGAAAATCCTTTATGTGTAGGAACATAAAGATTTGGACCAATGGATGTTAGATAGCGGATGCTCCAGACACATGACTGGAGACAAATTGAAGTTCACCAAACTCAAGTTCAAAAACCTGGGCTCAGTGGCATTTGGAAATAATGCTACACTCAAGGTAATTGGGTCAGGTAATATTGAACTTAAGTCCAATTTCATTATTAAGAAATTCTATTGGTTGAAGACTTTAGTTTTAACCTACTTAGCATAAGTCAGTTATGTGACTCTGGTTATTTAGTTACCTTCAACAATTCTAACTGCCTGATTAGAAATGCACAAGACTCAGAAATCATGCTTAAGGGCACTAGGAGAAATAATGTATATACTATAAATCTTCCCCGTGTACCCAAATGCATGTTAACACAATTAGAACAATCAAAACTCTGGCATAGGAGATTAGGTCATACCAATCTAAAAACTATCTCAAAAATTACCCAACTTGGCTTAATCAGAGGTATCCCCAAAATCAAAAATGAAAACCTAATATGTGAGTCTTGTAATCAAGGCAAACAAACCAAGTCTAGTCACAAATTGATCCAATCTGATCAAACCCAAACCACACTTGAGCTCCTACACCTTGACCTACTTGATTCACATGGAGCCAAGTCACTAAGTGGAAACCGATACTGCTTAGTGATAATTGATGACTACTCTAGGTTTACCTGGGTAGGTTTCTAAAGACCAAAGATGAAACCCTAAACCTGTTTAACAACTTTTGTAAATTAATTGAAAATCAAAATGACATCAAAATCAAAAGACTTAGGTCTGACCACGGGGGAGAATTCGAGAATCAAAGATTCGAAGAATTCTGCAAAGTAAATGGATATAAACACGAATTTCGTGTCCTAGGACCCCCCAACAAAATGGCATAGTAGAAAGGAAGAATAGAACCTACAGGAAGCTGCTAGGGCTATGCTCAATGAATTTGACCTACCTAACCACTATTGGGCAGAAGCAATTAGCACAGCTTGCTATATCCAAAACAGGATTCTGCTTAATAAAAGATTAAATAAAACACCCTATGAACTTTACTATCATAGACTTCCAAACCTACACTATCTTAAGTCTTTGGATGCAAAGTCCATATTCTTAATACCAAAGACTATCTTGGAAAATTCCAATTCAAGTCAAACCCAGGTATCTTTTTAGGGTACTCTACAACAAGTAGAGCTTATAGAGTGTACAACAAAACAACTAAGAGAATTGAAGAAACAACCAACTTAATATTTGATGAAGAAACTAACCCAAAATCTAATAATTCTGACTTAACTTCATCAAATACTGATCAAGAAGATAACTCTGAAACCCCAATTGATTCCTTTAATGACTTAACAATTGAACCAACTTCTGAATCAGTTGAACCAACCAATGAACCCAGAACTGAACCTATTAGACCAGCTGGACCTGAAGCTGAGCCAAGTACTAGAAAAACCAAGAAACCCAGACTAAGTCACCCAACTGACCAAATTGTAGGTGATCCAACCTTAGGAGTCAGAACTAGAGCTTCCTATAGAAATCTTAGTCAAATAGCCATGATTTCAAAGATTGAACCTAAGACTATTGAGGAAGCCCTACCTGATCCTGACTGGATCTTAGCCATGCAAGAAGAGTTAGTCCAATTTGAGAGAAACCAAGTCTGGGAGTTAGTACCTAAACCTAAGGACAAATCCGTAATTGACACTAAGTGGGTATTTAGGAATAAGTTAAACGATCAAGGTGAAATAGTCCGAAATAAAGCTCGCTTAGTAGCTAAGGGATTCAGTCAAGTAGAAGGGTTGGATTATGATGAAACCTATGCCCCTGTAGCTAGACTTGAGTCTATTAGGATGTTACTAGCCTTTGCATCCCATAAAGGATTTAAATTATACCAAATGGATGTAAAGTCAGCCTTCTTAAATGGGCTTATTAAGGAAGAAGTTTATGTAGGACAACCCCCAGGGTTTGAGGATATAGAAAAACCCGATCATGTCTACAAACTTAGTAAAGCCCTTTATGGACTAAAACAAGCACCCAGGGCCTGGTATGAAAGATTATCCAATTACCTAATCTCTAAAGAATTCAAACAAGGTCAAATGACCCAACCTTGTTTGTTAAAATTTTAGAAAAGGATATATTTATTGCCCAAATTTACGTAGATGATATAATATTTGGATCAACTAACTCTAAATTTCTAAAAGAATTTGTAACAATAATGGAAAATGAGTTCGAAATGAGTTTAGTTGGGGAACTTAACTTTTTCCTAGGGTTACAAATCAAACAAACTAAGGATGGAAATTATGTACATCAATCTAAATATGCTAAAGAACTAATTAAGAAATTTAAAATGGATAACTCTAAAAGTATAAGTACCCCAATGGCCACAAATGTGAAAATAGATAATGACCCTGACGGCAAACCAGTAGATCTAAAACTTTATAGAAGTATGATAGGAAGTCTACTATACCTTACAGCCAGCAGACCTGATATACTTTTTCAGTAGGAATGTGCGCTAGGTACCAAACCTGTGCTAAGGAAACTCACTTAGCAGCCCTAAAACGAATTTTAAGATACATTAAGGGCACCCTAAATGTAGGGATATGGTACCCTAGGACTTCATCCTTTAAGTTATCAGGATACTCTGATTCTGACTATGCTGGTTGTAAATTAGATAGAAAAAGTACAAGTGGAAGCTGTCAACTTTTAGGAAACAGCTTAGTAAGTTGGTGCAGTAGGAAGCAGCACTGTGTAGCTTTATCAACAACTGAAGCTGAATATGTAGCCTTAGGAGAGTGTGTAGCTCAACTCCTATGGATGATGCATACTCTTAAGGACTTTCAGCTAGACTACAATCAGACCCAAGTCAATATTGACAATATTAGTTCAATTAACTTAACCAAAAACCCAATACAACATTCTAGAACCAAACACATAGAAGTAAAACATCACTTTGTAAGAGATCACGTAGCTAGGGGTGAAATAGTCCTTAAGCATGTAGACTCCAAGTCCAACCTAGCTGACATATTCACTAAACCCCTACCTGAATCTGAGTTTAGCTCACTAAGAAGGCAGTTAGGATTATGCTTAGTAGAATAGAATCATTCTTTTTGGTTTCTGCTTTAATTGAAAATGTCTTAATTGATTTTAAAATAAGTTCTTTGTTAAAAATGTTTTACCTTGATTTTTTTTCCCTTAGTTTTATTTCAAAAACTACCCCCCTTCAAAATTAGGGTTTTTCTTCGAAATGGAATTAGCCTAGGCTCTAACCCTAGAATTGCATGCACCTATAGACTTAGAAGCCAGCATCTCACAAGCACCTTAGGATACTTTTGATTGATAACCTAGAAAGGGTTGAGATGCTTAGGTCTTTGCCTCAATTCAAGATGCTTTAAGTCAGTGCATCGGCAGCAATTGGGGCACTAAATGAACAGCAATCAGGTCAAGTGTCAAGTTCAGACAATCTAACTTGAACAATGCACTTAAATTGACTAACTCTAGCAAAAGCTACTGTTTATAACAGTTAGTAAGTAGCTAAATGGGTTAGACAGGTCCCTAAAAGATTTAACCAGACTTAGGTCCTAGCTCAATTCAGTACAGCAAATGTTTTATTATTGCAAATATCTTTTTGTGCATTTTTTAATATATGTCAAAGGGGGAGAGTTGGAAAGGAAACAGGGAACAAAAATGTTTTTCCAAAATTTCTAACTCTGAAAGCTCAATTTGTTTTGCTTAAAATTCTTTAACTCTGAAAGCTCAATTTGTTTTGCTTAAAATTCTTTTTGCTCTGAATTGCTATTAATTTTTTTTTGCTTAAAATATTCTCTGAAAAGCTTTTTCTAAAGTCTGAAATTTTTTTTCTAAATCCTAAAAATTTTCTAAGTCTGAAAAAGTTTTCCAAGTCTTAAATTTTTTTTAAAAACAAGAGTTTTCAAAAACTGAAAAAGTCTAAAGTTTAAAAAGTTTTCCTAAAACTCAAAATTTGCTAAAATGTGAAAACTTCTTCAAAACTTAGAACATTTTTTGAAAAACTCAGCCAATACTTAAAAAGTTTTTCAATAATGAAATTTTCTAAGTATTTAAACTAAAACCACCTACTTTTGAAAAACCTAGGGGGAGATTACTTCCAGGGGGAGGGAATCCAACTTAGGATTTCAATTTCAGCATTTTTTTTCCCTTAACCTTTTGAACTATGTTGCCATATATCAAAAAGGGGGAGATTGTTGGGGCAGATTGCACCCAAACCTGTGTTTTGATATTGACAAAAGGGTTCAAAAGTTAAGGGTTAATTGGTGTCTAACAAGTTTCTTGAGTGTACAGGAAAAGCCCTAGCGAAGGAATGCTAGGCACTGGCGAAGGACTGCCAGACTGAACAAAGTCCTAGCGAAGGAATGCTAGGCACTGGCGAAGGACTGCCAGAATGGACAAAGCCCTAGCAAAGGAATGCTAGGCACTGGCGAAGGGCTGCCAGAAGTAAAGACCTAGCGAAGGGCTGCTAGGCACCAAGCGAAAGGCAGCTTGGTACCTCAAGACCTGGCGAAGGACTGCCGGGCAAAAGTCCAACTGGAGGATCTGGTTGGCACCAGGTAAAACTCTCCCGAGAGGAGTAGGTGAGGACGCGTTCCCCTTGAGGGAACATTAGGCGTCGGTTCGACCTAGGGCTCCATTTTGGAGACCAAAGTCAGAACCAAGACAGCCAAGGCTGTGTAAAATTAACTTATTAATTGCTGTTTTGGACTAACCCTGGATGCAGGACCGAAGGACTGTGTTTCTGCAGCTCAGAGAGCCTCAAAGGAGTGAGGCAGTAGCTGAGCAGGGCGCCCCGGATGTTTCGGGCGCCCCAGAGTCAACCCAAAGTCAGCAGAGCAAGTAAACGCCCCGCGCGCATCGGGCGCCCCGTGTGTCGCGGGTGCCCACTGTGCCACGCCACTAGCAGATGCAGCAGCTCACCCTCGCGAAGAAGATGAAGCCTTGACCGGTCAACCCGGGCGCCCCGCGCGCGTCGGGCGCCCCAGTCAAAGGTGATCCCGAACAAGTAGAGATCAGCGTTGACCAGTGGGCTCGCCGGATCGAAAGTCACGTGGGGGGGCGCCCCGAGCATCCCGGGCGCCCCCAGCCCTATATAAAGGACCCTCGACCCTCTTCTTCAAGCATCAATTCTTCGGACACTTCCACGCTCTTCTGCTCTCGTGCTTTGCTCCAGATACTGCCCAACTCGAGCCGACGACGTCCCGCTGCCCCAAAATCTTCGATCTACTCTGGACGTCGGTAAAAGAAGAGCATAATTCTTATTATATAAGTTTACTACACTTATTCTGTATTCAATAATTGTAAACTGGTTTACGAACTTATAGAATTGCCCGCAGAAAACGGTCAACGACCGTGGGCCTTGGAGTAGGAGTCGACACAGGCTCCGAACCAAGTAAAACGACCGTGTTAGCATTGTTTTTGTGTCTTATTTCCGCTGCGCACTTACTCTTTTTAAATCCGAACGATTTGCGACATTCACCCCCCCCCTCTCTCGCATCTCTCGATCCAACATGATTGATTGTTGAGAAGCCTTGGTGTTGGGTGCTATTTATAGCACTTCGGGGCGCCCTGAACGTTGGGGGCGCCCCCCCCCCCACGTGTCATCCGATCCAGAATTACCTCGGTCAGCCCTTATCACACTCGAATAGGGCTGAGGATTGACTCTGGGGGCGCCCGGGACGCTGGGGCCGCCCTGGTTGACCTTTTCAGCGAGCTTCTCGGCTGGATCAGAGTTATCCGCTTCGGTGGCTTGGGTGCGGGGCGCCCTCGGCACTGGGGGCGCCCGGGAGCACGGGAGCACCCGGGAGCACGGGGGCGCCCCGCCCACTTAGCTTCCGAAGCGTTTCTTGCTCAACTTGTTTTGCCTTCCCCTTGGGGGCGCCCGGGACACTAGGGGCGCCCTACTCAGCTTCTGCCTCACTCCTTTGAGGCTTTCTGAGCTGCAGACACTCGTTCCTTCGGTCCTGCATCCAAGGTTAGTCCAAAACAACACAGAGCAATAATGTATTAGTTTTATACAGCCTTAGCTGTCTTAGTTCTGACTTTGGGTCTCCAAAATGGAGCCCTAGGTCTAACCGACGCCTACTGTTCCCTTGACGGGGAACGCGTCCTCACCTACTCCTCTCAGGAGAATTTACCTGTTGCCAACCGGCTCCTTCGGTTGGACTTTTGCCTAGCGGTCCTTTGCCAGGTCTTGGATACAAGGCTGTCCTTCGCCCGGTGCCTAGCAGTCCTTCGCCAGGTCTTCGGATCCTGGCAGTCCTTCACCGGGTATCTAGCAGTCCTTCGCTAGGTCTTGGATCCCAGGTTGTCCTTCGCTCGGTGCCTAGCAGTCCTTCGCGAGGTCTTCGTATCCTAGCAGCCCTTCGCTAGGTGCCCAGCTGTCCTTCGCCAGGACTTAGGGTTTCAGTGCCTAGCATTCCTTCGCTAGGTGCCTAGCATTCCTTTGCTAGGACTTCAACCTGCACACTCAAGTAGCTTGTTAGATAACAAATAAGACTTAACTTTTGAACCCTTTGCCATTTATCAAAACACAGGTTCGACTTGGGTGCTGTCTGCACCAACAGATGCAAGTTTTTTTTACTACTGATTATGAACTGTTATTAATAATGAAAAATGATTTTTTAGCTCCGGAAGATAATGGAGGCAAGATCAAAGTACCTGATTCTTGGACCAAGAAGGAGCAAGCAGACGTTGTAGCAAACGGAAAGGCAGAATTCCATCTGCTAATCGTTCTCCCTGAGCAAGATGTCAACTGGATCGAAAAGTACGAATCGGCGAATGAACTTCAGGAAAAGTTCATGGAACTGCATGAAGGCACCTCGGAGGCAAAACTGGCACGACGAGGCATCCTTCGAAGCTGACTGACCAATCTCCGGATGGAAGACGGAGAATCCGTTGCAAAATTACACGCCAAGGTAAAAGAATTAATCACAAGCCTCAAAAATCTTGGAGAAAAGGTGACCAATCGCGATGCTCAAAGGTACACCCTAAACGCGTTTCCGAGAACCTCGGAATAGACCTCAGTAATCGATGCATTCTATATTTCAAAAGATTTAGAGGTGAGTACGTTAGAACAGTTATTTTCTACATTAGAACTTCATGAATCTCATTGGGTAGAAAAGAACAGTAAAGCAGACAACGTCGTGCTGACAACAAGGAAGATCCAACTCGACGAACAATCTTCAACGAACGATGAAGAAACAGCACTAATGGTAAGAAACTTGTCTAAATTCAAGAAAGCTAATCGTTCTAAAAAGGTGCAGAGAAAGAAGAAACGCGCGGTCCGATACTACAACTGCAACGAAGAGGGTCACCTGAAAGATTAGTGCCCCAAACTCAAGAACCAGCCAAAGAAGAAGAAAGCACTAAAATCCACCTGGGACGAGACCTCATCGGACGAATCGGAAGCAGAAGATACGCTGGACTTGCACTGATGGCATGTCACCAAGATGAAGACAGTGAAAGCACCTCGGAAGAAAGCAGCAACAAAGGGGGAGTCCCTAACTTTAAAATCGACCTGGTAAGTGAGGTAAGCCTACTTCCACCTGTCGAATTTATTCTATAATAAAATCCATGCTGAAGTCCATGAATAAAATAGAAGAGGAAAACTCTGAATTAAAAGAGAAATTAGGCACTGCATGTTCATCTGATTTATCTGACAAATTGAATATAGAAAATGAAATTTTAAAAAATTTAGTTGAGAAATTAGAATTTGAAATTACATATTTACGACAAAGAAAAGATATTTTTCCTGAAAATTTAAACTGGTACGTTAAAAATCATAGGGACCAACTTAAAAAAGTGCCCAAGAGTTATATTCCTCGGAAATTTTTTATTAATTCTGTAAATAGAAACTTATATTGGATTCCAAAGTATACTTTAAATTAAATTTCTATTACTAATATTTAAAAAAAAATAGATGTCGGCCAAATTTTGTGAGTAAAAAATTTATTCTAAATTTTTATTCGATGTAAAAATATGTCATCTACTTACTGTTAATTTTCGAGATTTTTTCAGATATATTTTGAATATCTATGAATTTTTATTCAAAAAGTGAATTTTTAATTTTAAAAATAGATAAATAATTTATTTTCTTATAACCAAGTTTTTTGGATCCAGATATCACCCTTAGAAGTTAGTAAAATTTTTATTCAAATATTTAGAAGAGTTTTTGAATTTTTATATATTATTTTTCAAAAATTCATCTTTGATAGTTTTCAATTTATTTTTAGACTTAGCAAAGTATTTTTCAAATTAAAAACCTTTACTCAGGCTACAAACTCTATTTGACTCTTGAACAAAAATTTTTAGATTTTTCAAAAAAATGTTTTGATTCTCTATGAATTTTTCATTAAAAATTGAGTTTGAATTTTAAAATTTTGAAAAATTTATTCTGACCTGATCCGATTTTTTCATATCTACACATCATTTGCTGACTTTGACAAAATTTATTCAGAATTTTTCAACTATATTTTTGAATTTTAAAAATTTTATTTTGAATTCCTTAATTTATATGTTTTTGATTTTTTTTGACACAGAAGAAACAATTAACTCCAAAATTTTTTGTACTATTCTCAAAAGTTTTTCTTAACCAAATTTTACTTAAACAAATTTTTTTTATTTATTTTTTTTTTTTTGCAAAGATTTTTTTTCTTTTCCTTCCCTAAATTTCCTTACCACATTTTTGCTGTGATAAAAGGGGGAGAGTAGGCTGAAGTTCAGGAGGAGGTTTTTCTCTTCTTCTGAAATGCAAAATTATTTTGCTACTTAATAGCTTAACTTAGTTTTATTATTTTTACTATTTTTTTTTTGGTTTAACCCTAACTGAACTTAGGTTGATCCACATCAAAAAGGGGGAGATTATTGGTGCCCCAGTTAGTTTTGATGTGATCAATTAGGTCATGATAAGTCCTGTGTTGTTTTGATCGCTCTGTCTAAGTGTACAAGAACTTTGGAGTGGAGGAAGTCGAGCATAAGATGCAGCGGACGAGAAGGATAGCATGAGAGAGTGAGTCGACGGGCTCGGTGTATCCGAGGGATGCGAAGACTGCGAAAGAGTACGCCAGTAGAGCGAGAAGGGTGTGCGTGTCAGAGGGACGAGAAGCCGGGAGGAAGTACGCTCGAGGGACGAATGGTCAGAATCGGGTTCGGGTGAGCCTAACTCCGGTTGGCCGGAAATCACCCAAATATCATTTCTATAAAAAGTCAACTTGATTGACTTTGACCAAGTCAAAGTTTGACTTGACTTGGACTTGGACTATTGAAGAAGACTTGATTAGACTTGGACTTGAATTTGACCGAAGCAAAGGAAGCCCAGCTTGAAGACTTTGACGTGGCTTGAAGTGTTTGGAAAAATAAGTGATGCATAAGGATAATATTTATCCTATTTAAAGGATAAGGATTTATCCTCCTTTGATTTAAATGATAAGGAGATCTATCCTCCTTTGATTTAAACAATAAGGAAATGGATAGTCGAGTCATAGCTCAAGATAAAGGTTAAAATTTATCCTTTAAATTTATCTTTTAAATGTTTATCTTATATTTAAGATAAAGGATAAAATTTATCCTTTAAATCGACGCTCAAGATTCAAGTTTATCTACGATCAACGGTCAAGATTAACTGTTTTAGGCTATAAATCGGCCTAGAAGCTAAAGAAAATTGGTCAACAATTCTTTTATAATCTCTCTAAGTTTGTGATTCATTTGTAAAGGCTTCTCCGTCATAAGGAGTGTTTTAGTTGAGCTTTACTATCTTATAAGCAACCTTCCAGTTGCAACCAAGTAAAATTGAGTGACCCTTCTTTTAATCTCAAATCCGTCAATTCACCCCCTCTTGCCAGTCCACCTCGATCCAACAGTTTCAATGAGGTTTACATGGGCTGCTCCAAATGGCATGGCTTGGGCATGCGACTTATGTCAGGTGAGGCATGGCTGTGCCATGTGGAGCATCCCAACCCCCCACGCTCGTGTGGAGCCACACAGCCTAGTTGTGTGGCTGGCTACTGTTGGATCGAGAAATGCGAGAGAGGGGGGGTGAATGTCGCAAATCGTTCGGATTTAAAAAGAGTAAGTGCGCAGCGGAATAAAACAGAGCAAAACAACGCTAACACGGTCGTTTTACTTGGTTCGGAGCCTGGGTCGACTCCTACTCCAAGGCCCACGGTCGTTGACCGTTTTCTGCGGGCAATTCTATAAGTTCGTAAAAGTTTACAAGAAAGATAATAACAAGAACAGTTTAGTAAACTTTAAATACAGCTCTTCGTTACCGACGTCCGGTGTAGATCGAAGTTTCGGAGCAGCGGGACGTCGTCAGCTCGAGTTGGAAGATTTCTGGAGCGTGTCGCGGAAGCAGAAGAGCGCAGAAGTGTCGCAGTGATTGATGCTTTGAAGAAGGAGGTCGAGGGCCCTTTATATAGGGCCTGGGGGCGCCCTGGTCGACGGGGGCGCCCCCCCACGTGGCAGCAGATCCACACAAAGTGCAGTCAACCACTTATCCCTTGAACCTCGGGATAAGGTCTTGACTGGGGCGCCCTGTACGCTGGGGGCGCCCTGGTTGACTCGGCCAACTCTTATCCGCAGCGCTGAGTCTTCTTTGGTAAATCTGGCTGGGGGCGCCCGGGACAGCGGGGGCGCCCTGTGCATGTAGCACAGACGCGACAGAGTTGATTTGCAATGGGGGCGCCCGGGACAGCGGGGGCGCCCTGTGTATGTACTGTCGAAGTCTTTCTTGTCTTGTTGTATTTTGTGGTCACCATGGGGGCGCCCGGGACACTCCGGGCGCCCTGGTCAGCGGTTGCCTCACTCCTTTGAGGCATTCTGAGCTGCAGACACTCGTTCCTTCGGTCCTGCATCCAGGGTTAGTCCAAAACACAATAAAACAATAAAATAATAGGTTATACAGCCTCAGCTGTCTTGGTTCTGACTTTGGTCTCCAAAATGGAGCCCTAGGTCGAACCGACGCCTAATGTTCCCTCAAGGGGAACACGTCCTCACCTACTCCTCTCGGGAGAATTTACCTGGTGCCAACCGGATCCTCCAGTTGGACTTTTGCCCGGCAGCCCTTCACCAGGTCTTGAGTTTCGCCCAGCAGCCCTTCGCCAGGACTTGGTTTTTGCCCAGCAGCCCTTCGCCAGGTCTTGAGTTTCGCCCAGCAGCCCTTCGCCAGGACTTGGTTTTCGCCTAGCAGCCCTTCGCCAGGACTTGGTTTTCGCCCAGCAGCCCTTCGCCAGGACTTGGTTTTCGTCTGACAGCCCATCGTCAGGTGCCTAGCATCCCTTCGCTAGGACTTGGTTTTCGCCTAGCAGCCCTTCACCAGGACTTGGTTTTCGCCCAGCAGCCCTTCGCCAGGACTTGGTTTTCGTCTGACAGCCCATCGTCAGGTGCCTAGCATCCCTTCGCTAGGACTTGGTTTTCGCCCAGCAACCCTTCGCCAGGACTTGGTTTCCTTAACTTTGAAATTGTGTTGCCATAATCAAAAAGGGGGAGATTGTTGGTGCAGGAAGCACCAGATCGAACCTTGTTTTGATATTGGCAAAGGATTCAAAGTTAAGGGTTATTTGTTGTCTAACAATGCTGCTTGAGAGTGCAGGAAACAAGCCCATCGTCAGGTGCCTAGCATCCCTTCGCTAGGACTTGGTTTTCGCCCAGCAACCCTTCGCCAGGACTTGGTTTCCTGACAGCCCATCGTCAGGTGCCTAGCATCCCTTCGCTAGGACTTGTTTCCTGCACTCTCAAGCAGCATTGTTAGACAACAAATAACCCTTAACTTTGAATCCTTTGCCAATATCAAAACAAGGTTCGATCTGGTGCTTCCTGCACCAACAATTTCCCCCTTTTTGATTATGGCAACACAATTCAAAGTTAAGTAAAAAATTACAGCAGTTAAGAGCATAAGGTAAACAGTGAAGCATAACTGAAGCAAAAAAAAATCTTTATTTTTCATACTCCCTCTAAAACCCTGAATACTTGTGTTATAAAATACTTAAAATACTTAACTTTGACCTTTCCTCCCCCTTTGACATATATCAAAAGCATACATGGGTTAGCAAGATTTCTAATGGGGAGTTTTGAGTTCTACCAAAAATAAGTTTTTGACAAAGTATTTTTCAAAAAGAGCAAAAGTATTTGTATCCATAGACACTTTTGAAAAGCAAGCTTAAACTTTGTTAAAAACCCCTTTTTTTCAGACAAATTTTGATTACTAAGGAAAATTTTATTTAGAAAAACATGCACTAAAAGTAACTTTGAACCACTTAGAAATGCTTAAAATTTTGAAAGCGCTTAAAAATAGCATTCCCTTTCTCTCCCCCTTAATGTAAAACTCTTCTCCTTATGTTTTAGACCATTTTTAAGTCTAATAAAAATATTTTGAGAGAAGTTTTAAGGAGAGCGTTTGTGTATCAGAGTCTATGAGTTTTGAAAGCATAAAAATACTTAGTATAATTCTTGAAAGTATAGCAAAAAGTTTTAAATTGCACCAACAAAACTTTATTTGGAAAAGTATTGAAAAGATATTTTATATTTGTAGGCCAATCTTTTAGAAAATTCACGCACTTAGAACACTATTACCTTGAAAAATATTTATACTTTTGAAATCATTATAGCAGTACTTTTTAACAGATATTATGTATTTTTGAAGATATAAGTGCTTTTGAATCTTCAAAAGTGCTTTTGAAATAAATATTATGTATTTTTGAAAAATCTAAGTACTTTTGAAATAAATTAAGATTTGAAACACATAAGTACTTTTTAGACTTTGAAAGATATAAGTAATTTTGAAAAGACTTAGACTTTGAAAAGTATAAGTAATTTTTGAAAAGAATTATGCATTTTGAACACAAAAATCTTTTACTTGACTAGGTTTCTTTTCCAGTCTGACACAATCCTAGGAAACCTTGTTGACTACAAGGACATTTTCCTAAGTGTCCTGGAAAATTTTCTCCAACCCAAGTAAATATTATAAAATTAATTACATAAGCCACAAGAATTTTGTAAAATAATAGTATTTTGACAGAAAAATTATTTAAGTTTTCAAAAGGATTTTGAACTTGCAGTGCATGAAAACACATAATTTTGAAAATGTTCAATAATTCTTTTAATTTCATCTCCCCCTAAACTTGACCCAGTCCTAGGAAGCTTGTTGACTACAAGCGATCTTCCTCTGAGTTTTAGGGTTTGATTTAAATTATAAGAATTATCTAATAACTTCAAAACAAATAATTACCAAAAAAATTTTTTTTTTTGGAATTTTTCTTTTGAATCAAACTCCCCCTAAATTTGACACATCCTAGGAGTCCTAGTAGATCATGAAGTGGACCTTCCTCTGTGTCTTTAGGGTTTATTAAAAACAAAAGAATAATTTTGAATAATCTTCTGAGTATGAAAGTTTCAAGGAGATAAATTTTTGACACCTCAATTTGAAGTAATAATAGTAACACAGTTTTTGAAAAGAATTTGAAATGATAATAATTTTTCCTAAGCGATAGTAATATACTAAGGTTTTTGAGTCATCTTTTGAAAGCCTTATTTTGAGATGAAGATAAGTTTTAAAGGATAAGGATTTTGAGAAATCTAAAAACCATTAAGAAGAACTCCCCCTGTATCCGACATAGACTGACTTTATCTAAGACCTTAGTGTTGACTAGGTTTGACCATGTTTGACTCAGTTGACTAAGGTTTGACTATGTTAATCATGGTTTGACTATGTTGGAATTATCCTCTGAATTAAAACACAACATAAAAGAAATTTTAATTTGAACTTAATTTTCCTGTCTCACCCAATCTAGGGTTTTCAAACAGTTAGCCTTAAAAGTTCTTGTGAGACAGGTTAGAAGGTAAAAATTAATTTTGAAAAGGAATTTTCATTTATTTTGAAAAAAGTTATTTAATTTTGAAAACAGATTTGAAAAAAAATAAGTTTAGAAAGCAGAAATTTTGAACACTGATTAAGTGATTTTTGAAACAGAATAAGTTTGAAAAATAGAAATTTTGAAAATAGATTAGAATCTATAATTATTTGAAATTTGTGTTAGATTCGAATTTGACAAAAGATAATTTGAATTTGAATTTCAGAAATTGGCTTCCAGGTCTTGGCGAGGCACTAGGCCTTCTTTGGCCGTAGCCTTATGGGATCATCCACCCTTTCCTTGACAAAGCCTTTTAATGAAATTTCATTTTCAAATTAAATTAGATCATTTTCTGGTCTAACTAGCTTGGGTCTTGGATCGGTAGCTTCGGCTGGTTTCACCAGTCTAAAGAGACCAAGTAGACTTGATCTTATTAGAGTTGGTTTCCCCAACGTACTATCATCTCACCTCCTCCCAATACTATGTTTTCAAATTTCAAGTAATTGGTTAAGTCCTTAAGCTATCTAGTCCTATGAATAGCCAAAACAAAACTTCAGATAATGTCATAGTGAGGAGAAATTTCTGGATTTTCTAAGTTTGCAAAATTATTAATCATTTTTTCTTGTATATCAATTTTAATTTTCAAAGTCTCATTTTCTTGTCTTAATATTTTGAATTTTGACTTTGCTAATATACATGATTTCATTAAGTTGTCTAAGCATGCATCCATATCTAAATTTGACCAAAGGAGATTAATTAATCTATCAGTATTCAAGGTAAAGAGTGGATTTGGATATAAATTATAGTTACCCATTTTGGTTGGTTGCCCTGGATCTTTGTAACGTTTATCTGTGCATTCCTCTTTGTAATGCCCAAACTCCTGACACTTGAAGCATTGAATGTGACTCTTGTTCTTTCATGCTTTTGGAGCTCGTTTCTTTGTTGCCGTAGGTGGTATCGTTTGAATCTTACGAGTAGGACACTTAGTTTGGTAGTGCCCTCTCTCCCTGCATATGTAACAAATTATATGATTTTTAAAATTCAAATTTATAATTTTACCTTTTGATTCCTTATTAGGAATCTCCCCCTTAATTGTTGCTGTCTCGGATCTAAATTCATCTTCTGATTCCGTGTCTGAGTCGGACTTGGGTACCGGTTGAAGCTCCTTCTTTGGTGGTTCTCTTGGAGTTTTCCCTGCAAAAGTTATACCTTCCTCGACCATTGCAGTATCAGCTTGATTATTTAATTCTAATTTAGAAAAGAATTTGAAATTGGTTACCATCTCAGTCAGTTCGTCGTCTGATTCTGCTGGTTTGATTTCGATTCTGGGTTCAGGTTCAGACTCTGACTCGGCTGTCTGTGCTTGGACCGAGAGTGCGAGATAACTTACCTGATCTTCTTCTTCATCTGAGATTTCTTGATGAAGATTGATCAATTTCTCCCAAATTTCTCTAGCACATCCAAATGAACCGACTAGCTTGAGTTGTTCGTTGGTTAGACCGCATTGAAGAATTGCAGTTGCTCTTGCATCAGTCTCAATTTGGTTGAGGGTTGGTTCATCCAGTTTGTCCCATGCAATTGATAGTCCATCTTCTGTAGGGGGTGGAACCCTGTTTGAATGATCATCCATATGTCCATATGAGTCTTTAGATGGAACTCCATTTGACTTCTCCAAGAATTGAAGTTTTCACCGGAGAAGAGAGGAGGACGAACGCTGTTCCATTCTCGATTGGTCATTTAAAAACCCTTGCACACAACAGAATTAACCGAAATGTACCAAGACTTGGTCTTGGATTAGTAGTGCGGGAGAAGGAAAAAAATTGTCCAAAACAAATGTTGCACGAATTTCGAGGCGAATTAATAATAAAATTAAAAAAAACAATTTATGACAAAATTTTTGAAAATGATGATTTTGTCAATTCTGATAAATGAAAAGAATAAGAATTTAATGTTTGGAAAAAAAATTCCTTGATTTAAGGTAGCACGAATTTCGAAAAAAAATATTAAAATAATAATAAAAAAAATTTATGACAAGTTTTCACAAATTGATTCTTTTATCAATTCTGACTTATGGTGAAAAAATGAGAATTCAGAATTGAAAAAGGCGTAAGGATATTTTAAATACACTCACAGATATTATTTATTTAAAAAAATAAAGCAAAAAAAAATCCGAAAAGAAATTTCAAAGTGGTGGTTGCACCAACTTTGAATAACCCCGCTCTGATACCACTTGTTGGATCGAGAAATGCGAGAGAGGGGGGGTGAATGTCGCAAATCGTTCGGATTTAAAAAGAGTAAGTGCGCAGCGGAATAAAACAGAGCAAAACAACGCTAACACGGTCGTTTTACTTGGTTCGGAGCCTGGGTCGACTCCTACTCCAAGGCCCACGGTCGTTGACCATTTTCTGCGGGCAATTCTATAAGTTCGTAAAAGTTTACAAGAAAGATAATAACAAGAACAGTTTAGTAAACTTTAAATACAGCTCTTCGTTACCGACGTCCGGTGTAGATCGAAGTTTCGGAGCAGCGGGACGTCGTCAGCTCGAGTTGGAAGATTTCTGGAGCGTGTCGCGGAAGCAGAAGAGCGCAGAAGTGTCGCAGTGATTGATGCTTTGAAGAAGGAGGTCGAGGGCCCTTTATATAGGGCCTGGGGGCGCCCTGGTCGACGGGGGCGCCCCCCCACGTGGCAGCAGATCCACACAAAGCGCAGTCAACCACTTATCCCTTGAACCTCGGGATAAGGTCTTGACTGGGGCGCCCTGTACGCTGGGGGCGCCCTGGTTAACTCGGCCAACTCTTATCCGCAGCGCTGAGTCTTCTTTGGTAAATCTGGCTGGGGGCGCCCGGGACAGCGGGGGCGCCCTGTGCATGTAGCGCAGACGCGACAGAGTTGATTTGCAATGGGGGCGCCCGGGACAGCGGGGGCGCCCTGTGTATGTACTGTCGAAGTCTTTCTTGTCTTGTTGTGTTTTGTGGTCACCATGGGGGCGCCCGGGACACTCCGGGCGCCCTGGTCAGCGGTTGCCTCACTCCTTTGAGGCATTCTGAGCTGCAGACACTCGTTCCTTCGGTCCTGCATCCAGGGTTAGTCCAAAACACAATAAAACAATAAAATAATAGGTTATACAGCCTCAGCTGTCTTGGTTCTGACTTTGGTCTCCAAAATGGAGCCCTAGGTCGAACCAACGCCTAATGTTCCCTCAAGGGGAACGCGTCCTCACCTACTCCTCTCGGGAGAATTTACCTGGTGCCAACCGGATCCTCCAGTTGGACTTTTGCCCGGCAGCCCTTCACCAGGTCTTGAGTTTCGCCCAGCAGCCCTTCGCCAGGACTTGGTTTTTGCCCAGCAGCCCTTCGCCAGGTCTTGAGTTTCGCCCAGCAGCCCTTCGTCAGGACTTGGTTTTCGCCTAGCAGCCCTTCGCCAGGACTTGGTTTTCGCCCAGCAGCCCTTCGCCAGGACTTGGTTTTCGTCTGACAGCCCATCGTCAGGTGCCTAGCATCCCTTCGCTAGGACTTGGTTTTCGCCCAGCAACCCTTCGCCAGGACTTGGTTTCCTGACAGCCCATCGTCAGGTGCCTAGCATCCCTTCGCTAGGACTTGTTTCCTGCACTCTCAAGCAGCATTGTTAGACAACAAATAACCCTTAACTTTGAATCCTTTGCCAATATCAAAACAAGGTTCGATCTGGTGCTTCCTGCACCAACAGCTACTTCTGTCTCTGGCTCAGCTTTCGCTCCCTTTTCGCTTTAGTTCCACTCCATTTTAGCTCTAATTTGTGTCCTATCAATGAAAATGATCAAAGAGCAAATCTCTGAACAAAAAGGGAAGATAGTAGCAAAGTCATAAGAGATAGAGAGTACAATAAAATAGATTATGTTCGTGAAATACAAGTATATGTGCATTAAATAGTATATAAAATCATATATAATCTATGCACATCAAGTGGTGAGGTCTATCTCAATTGGGACAAACCTTAGATAATGATCCAACTAAAGCAACCAATGGAGGTTTTAAGTTGAGATCAAGATAATTCTAACTGTCACATTCATGCATCTATATTATCTATTATCTAACTCTATTTTGTAGAACTACTATTATTCTACTACCTGTGCTAACTTTGTTTTATAAATAAACAAAGTTCTGGGTTGATCAAGGGTCCAGTCGATTGAACGTGGAATTCAATCAACCAATCCAGCCAGCGTGGTAGAGATCAGATCACGGTTAAGCAAATATGGAAAATGGTCTATTCTGTTAATTGATCAAAGTGATCAGTCGACTGAACAATAAAAGGTAATGATAAACGATCAGATCAGATCATGCAGGAAAGGAGATTCAAAGGTTCCATCAACGGATAAAGTGGATTAGTCGATTGAATAGCGTGATTTACTAGATCGGACAGATCGGATCGAAGCAAACAAGGAAGGCTGCAGAGTTCAATTGACAGATAGAAAGCTCTATCAACGGAAAGGTTCAATTGATGGAACATGTTTTCAATCGACCAAACGGTGTCTATAAAAGAATCCCTCGGGGTCCGAGCCAAGAATTAATTCTCTCAAGTGCTTGATCTTGTCTGTACTACTGTTCGTGCAAGTGTTGATACTACTATGCAGAGAGGCTCTCCAAAAACTACGCTCAACCTTCCACCCTTGTTATTGGAATATTGTTTTTATACTTGCATTAATTCAATGAAGATAATAGTATTGTTACTATCCTCCTTCATACTTGTATAAATCTACTTCTTCTAAAGAACTATCTTAGATTGTCTATCAAAGCGAACAAGGATCGTAGGCCTTGGAGCAGTAGTCGTTGAACTACGAACCAAGTAAAATCGAACTATGTCCTAATCTGCATTACTTTATTTCCGTTGCTATTTACTTTGATTCGGCTTTACGAAATGAGACAAAAAAAAAATTAAAACGATCAAGATCCCCCCGCCCTCCCATCTCGACTTTTGCAAACCTACATTAATGACTTATATTTACTGCTATCAAACAAATTCATATGTAGAAGCTCTAAAATATTACATGTACTCACAACATTCTTATCTTAGTGGGTAGACTTGGTTTTCTTACACTTTTAACATGTATCGAACAACTTGTCTTTTTGAAACTTCAACTCTGGCAACCCTAGCACTAACTCTTTCTTTGCCAATCTCTTAATGTTCCTCGCATTTGTATGAGCTAAGCTTCGATGCCAAAATCGAGTCTCCTCTTCTTTACACATGAAATATAGACATGAAATACTTAATAGACAAGTTAGTAGCACCATACAAATCAACTTAATAGATGTTTTCCTTCCAATATCCTATAAGCATGATAGTATTTAGTTCACTATACTTAATGAAACATTGAGATGAGTTAAACTCAACTCAATATCCCGAATTATATAGTTGACTAATTCTTGAAAGTAAAAGTCATGTCTTTGACTAGCAAAATAATTTTGATCTTAAATTGTTCAGAAATTTCAATATCATCTATACCTACTACCTTAAGTTCCCCACTATTTAAAAAAGAAATAGTACTTATATTTTTAAGTAATGAGAACTCCGATAAGCTCCTGTCATATGCCGAGAGCATCCACTATCTATAAGTCATGTTGTTGGATGCTCTCGCTTGGCATGTGTCTGCTCAAACACAAAAATTAAATATATTAGTATCCAAATTTTAGGTCCAGAAGCATTGTCTATGTATGATTTAGATACCCCTGACTTAGTAATTTTAGTCCTAGAGGTTGTCTTTCTGCTGATCAATAATATAAATTTCATTTCCTTTTGCATGCATTGGTTTAGATTATAACCCATCTTTGTTATAAACATCACTTTAGGATCCTCAAATCATGCCCAAGTACTTTGAACTTGCATAAGTAATGTACTAATTTATTGTATTGTGGTCATGTAAAGTATTTTAGGGCCTTTGATTTAGAAGTAAATTTGATTTAACATGTGTTTTATTGCATGTACGTAATCGCAAATCTAATTAATGTGACAAAGTACGTCATATTATATGTATATGTGGACCAATTGGGCATGTTAGTTTAAGTCAAATCTAGTTGTTGTATTATAAAAAAAGTAAGATAATGTTATTGTTGTTCTTTTTTTCCTTCAAGCTATACTTGTGCATCCTTAATGCATCTAAAATTTAGTACGATAACATTAGAGTAACATGTAAAATGTAAGTCCAATCCACGACTATTTGTTTTATATATCTCCACACATGCTTTTATTTTCACCAAATCATGATCATATATACAACGTAAAATTTAAAGTATATTCAATGTTATAATTGTAATTACGATACCATATTTTTTTTATTATAATTTTATTTTATTTTTCAATAATTGACCAAAGTCACACTTAAAGTTGTGAGATTCTCAAAAGACACCTAATTTTTAAATTTTTCAAAGGGTGTACTTGCTTCATATTCTACCCCTCCCGCCAACCACTATGGTGGTGCATTCAAAAAATAACACGTATTGGATTTTATAAAACACTACCACTATTGTGTTGCATTTCAAAAATCAATATTATTGTGGTGCTGATTTTTAAAATATACACCACAATATGATACTAAATTTAGGGTTCTTGACATAATTGGCACATACTAGGTAAACTTTCGCTTGAGTAATTTAGATGATTTACATTCTTATGTAGCTTGTATTTTATCATTGACTAACTGATCACATTTTTATTAGTTTTCATTAATATGTTCATGTTTCTTTATTATTCTTGTGTACATATGTATTGCTTGTATTCTATTACTACCCAGAATTATAAATCATAGTTATTCATAACAACAAGTCTTTATAACAAATATTTCAATCTGTTTACCATGTTGGAAAAATATATTCTTATTAGAAGAAAGATGGGTTATTTATCAATCGACGTTCCTCTACAATTAATATAAGTGTTCGTGTTGTTTGTACTAACAGTTAAACTCGTATTTTGATGAATAACAAATAGATTAAAGTTAGATTTATCATTTTCTAACCTTGTTACCGAATGTGCGGGATTGAAAGGCTTAGGATGTGACACCAAACTGAAGTCCAGGGTGATTGAGTTATGACAAGAATTCCAATTAGGTCCGCAAGGCCTGACAACTAGCTGAAACCCAAATTGGTGGAGACTTGGCATGAAGTCCAACTGGGTACGCTGGACCTGATAGTTGGCTGAAGATCTAATGGGTTAAGAAGCTAAGTAAATTTGCACAAGGTAAGTGAGGAAAGTCACTAGATAAGCAAATTTCGGTGAGGACGAGTCCCAAGTAGGGACTTTAGGTGTGATCCAGCTTAGAACTATTTTGGAGCTCTAAACTGAGGCCTTGACTAGATTCTGGTCCTGAGAAGACAGGATCTATTTAATACTAAACTTGTTTAGTCCATTTTTGTACTTGTATTCACCTTGTCTTGCAAGGAATATCTTGTTTTGGATTAACACATTTTGCAAGGTTCAAACTGCAAAATTCAATCTCGAATGAACAGTGCCCAAGGCACCTCAGGTGAGACCTAAGGCGCCTCAGTTGTGACTGGAGGCGCCTTCAAGGAACTGAAAGCGCCTCCTCAAAGCTGTCACTGAAGATAAGGGTTCGGCAGTCTGAGGTGCCTTAGTTGGGAAAATCAGATGGCGCCTTCCAGAGGATAAACATTGACGACGTAGGCTTCAGATCAGATAGAATTTGTTGGATCTAAGGCTCCTCAGTTAGGAACTGAGGTGCCTCAGATGTCTTATATAAGGACTTCGAATTCAAGTGTTCCACAATCACTTCTATTCTTCAACGCTTGAGCTCCTGCGATCGTTCTGCCTCCTCGTCTTCTTGCTACGGCCCTACTTTGACTCAACTACGTCTGACCGTTGCTGGAAGACCGACTCCAACACAAGAGCCCGATCAAGATTCTTCTAAAAGTATTGGGTAACGAAAACTTTCAATTGTACTTATGCTATATACTTGTGCAAGGATAGTGTAGGGTGTTACACTGATTCCATTTCTTGTATTTAACTGCTCTATCGGGGGTTTCCGGTAGAGAAGATTAGTGGATTGCCTGTTGGAAAAGTCCAAAGGGCCTGGGCCTTGGAGTAGGAGTCGTTGAAGGCTCCAAACCAAGTAAAACCCTTGGTGTTTGCGTACTTGTGTTTTCTTTCATATTTTCCGCTACGCTCACTTTCTTTAATTCTGAAAAAGACATAATTTTTTAAAAGTCACGTGATTCACCCTCTCCTACAGTAAGATTATTAACTTTCGTATATATATATTTCTAGACTTTATGTGGAGATTAATAAAATCATTATTTTGACATGGGAAGCAATGTCCACTAAGGTTACACAGACGTCTTAGCTTGGTGCAAAAAGAGAGGGTTCACAGCCTCTTTCTAGCGATAAGGTTAATAACATTTGTTATGATATAGTCAGTGAAAGGAAGAAGACCTCCCTCTATAGGCTTGGCATTCATGCCAAAGTTGTCTATGACCGAATGAGGGCTCCAGGAACCAGGGGTCATCTTAGTTCCTCCTCCTCATCTAATGAGATACAAGCATTGTGGGAGGAAAATCAGGATTTGCGGACTCGACTCTTATCATTTGAGCAGGCGATGGTTGACAGGGACGCAGAGTCCCAGGAGATGCAGAAGCGACAGGCTCGAACTGAAGAGATAGTAAGTCATATGCAAATGTTTGCAGTAGCAACGTTCACTCCAAATTCACAGATGTCATGGTTGTAGGATCGTTGGAAATCGAGAGGGGGTGAATCTCGGTCGTTCATAAATCTTTCTTTTCGATAACGTAAAATAAAGTAAAAGAAAAAGATAGAAATAGTTAAGCAACAGAAAAATAAAGTACACTTTTTCTTTTACTTGGTTAGGAGAAAGCAATATCATACAAGATATAAAGGGAAGTTAGTAACAACCTACTAACTCTTTATTAGTATGCAAGTACAAGTACAACAAAAAGAACAAATATACCGACATGGAAGAGTGGTCTTGAGCGCAGTGTATCGGTGAGCTTCCCAGCGTCGTAGCAGTAAATCGTGAGCAATTCGTCGACGCAGGAAAAGAGTGTAGAGCGAATAGAATTGTCTCCTAAATGCACTGATCTCAAACGCCTTATATAAGGCAGGTTTGGTCAACTAAAAACCCGTTCGGTCAACCAATTCCCGTTGACTGAACCACTTGATGGGTTGAGTGAACCCCGCGTCATACCTTCTTTGCTCTGCTCGACTGTGCTTGGCTATCTCTGCATTAATTGCATTCGGTCGACTGATCCCATAATCAGTCGACTGAAAAGTCTTCCATCTGTGTATGTCGCACCTTACCAAATATAGTCGGTTGACCAATCTTGATGATCAGTCGACCGATCCCTCTGAATATACTGAATCTAACATAGTCTGCTTGATTCAGTCAAATGATCCACTCGTTCAGTCGACCGAACTCTCAATCAACTTCCTTTGTCTCATTTGCATGAAAATGTTAGCACAACACAGTAGCATGTAAAGGATTAACCCTCAAAACAAAGCTAACACAAATATATAAGATGCATGAGTAAACGACAGTAAGAGCTATCCTAATCTCAACTTAAAAACCTCCGTAGGTTTCTCTAGTTGGATCAGCACCTAAGGTTGTGTCCCCTTGGGACACAACCTCACAACACTCTCATCTAGGACTTACCTCAACTCACCTACCAAACATCGGGTCCTCCAGACCTATTTGGACTTAATTTGCTCAATATTTAATCGCCTAATCCACTAAGACTTTTCTTACAAAACTATATTAGCACAACAACAATAATAGTAGTGTAAACAGTATTGATAAACATATTCTTAGATTTATCAAGATCCGCTGGTTGATCGGAAACCTTCCGATCAAACTTCCTTGGAGTTCACTCCTCCAAGCTTCTAAGGTTACCTACTTTAGGATTTTCATTGCCTAGTTTCACTCACTAAGACTTTCCACTGTCTGGCTTCACTCACCAGGACTTTCACTAACCTAGATTCACTCACTAGAGTCCGGCTTCACTCACCAAGGCTTCACCAACTTAGCTTCACTCACTAGAGTCCGGCTCCACTCAACATGACTTCACCAACCTAGCTTCACTCACTAGGGTCCAGTTTCACTTACTAGGATTTTCGTTGCATAATCTCCAATTAATACTAGTCACATAGTAGACCTATCACCACCTTACCCAACTTCCAGTCAGGACTAGTCACTTAGTAGACTTATCACCTCTTGCCTAACCTCTAGTTAGGACTAATCACTTGGTAGACTTATCACCCGATTAGGTCAACCTTGACCAAACTCCAATAAACATATTGTTACACAAACATCAAAACTCTATAGGTCGATTGTACCAACAATGCCCGCATCATTTGGAGTCCTATGAGACCGAGGATCTTGGTCATTCCCCTCCTGAGTAGATCATTTTAAGGTGTGTTATCCTTTATTTTAACTTTTAATTTTTTTTCCATATTTCAGTCAAAAATATTGTTATTACTTTTTTAAAATTATATGGATCTCTAATTGTATTATAATTTTTCATGCTCATTTTCAGTGTTGCATATTTAATTTTATCAACATATCTAGATATCCACTTACTTGAAAGGTATGCTTTTTATCAGTTTACAATAATTCGATAAGTAGTTATGTATTTTGTAGTTTAACATCGCATTTTTATTATTATATTCACAACTTATCAAATGATATTTCCTGCATTATTGAAACTGATTTTGTTCTTGATTTTGAGTAGGATGTTATATTAGATGATGTAAACATTGTCTTTGGAGATTGTGTGAAAATCATCGTTTGTGATTGTTGCAGTATATTATATTTGAATGTAAATAGGTGAAATGGAAAAAATGGATAGGGGAAATGGAAAAAATGGGGAGGCGCTGTTAATTTTCTAGAAGATTAGCAATGGAAAATTTACTTTTCCGTCGTTAATAGCGACGGAAAATTAATTTCTCATCACTAATTAATTGTTGAACGAAACTTCTATTCCATTTCGAATACTAGTGATGGAAATTAAAGCTTCGTCACTATTTTTTACTGACGGTATTTAAATTGCCGTTGTTATTCTTAGCGATGGATTTTTTATATCCGTCACTAAAAACATCAGCGACGGACATCTAAGCGACGATGCACATATTTTTTAAATGATAAATATTTTTTAGTATGTATCCTTTAAGGATTTCATAATTTTAAATTAGCACATTAATGGATTGCTGTTTATTTTTTTTTAAAAAAAAATTCCACCCTAGTCTAATTAAACTAATTAAAAGAGACTCGATGTTCCTGCAAGCTGATCAATAGTTTTCTCCATTAAACAAATCATTCCACCCCCCTCACGCCCACTATAAAACGGCACCCGCGTTGCATTCAATCTCTCACTTGTCCTACGTCCACGCAAATCACTTCCACTTCCCTTCTCTCTCTCTCTCTCTCTCTCGTTTCTCCTCGTCCTTTCCGACTTCATCCCTTGTTGGTTGTTACAATATCTATCTTAGATTGTGTCTCTCTCACAAGTAAGAATCCTTATCGCCGCGTGCACACTCTATTTACTAATATTGTAACAACTTTTATATATATATTTATTGCATGCACTATGCATATATATCGATCCAATGAAGAGATAGCTCTATATTTATCTTGTTCGTTGGTTAAATAATAATAATAATCCTAATAGCTTGCACAATTACTTCATAATTAATTAATATATGGCTAATATCCTGATAGCTAGCTAGTCATGGGATCCTTCAAGACCAAAAACAAGGTGGTGTTGGTGATGGGCGCCACCGCACCGGCAAGTCCCGCCTTGCCATCGACCTGGCCCGCCTACTTCGG
>JAGFNQ010004291.1:0-31784 GCA_024364735.1 Boesenbergia rotunda
AGTTAAAATAATTTAGGAAATTATTTTATGCAAATTCTTCCGCTGCACGTAAAAATTTTGAATTTTACGAACTCGTATCCTTGTCGACATGCACCCGGTCCCAACACATGAATGGTAGTACAAGAGGTCCAAGGTTCAATCCTTGGTGCATGCACTTTATTTATATTTTATTTATATTTTATTTTCCATTATTTCTGAAAATTCCCCTAAAATTCACCCATAATCATGATAATATTCCCAATTACAATCCAAGTAAATTTATATTAAATTTTGCCAAAAATCTACCAATATCCATGGTACTAAAAAGTCCATATAAGGCTCATTAGTACTTAGTTTCTCAATTTAAGTGTGAAAATCATGGATTTCTAAACTAAGGTTCGTACTAATATTTCTAGGCCCCTCGGAAAATTATCTAGACATGCTCATTATTTTAAAGAAAATATTAAGAGAATTTTCCGGGTCGTTACATAAGTCAACCCTACTGAGTAGGGGCAGTCAAACAGTCAATCGTACAATGCCAATCTAAACTAGGAGGAGGGACTGAGACGATCCGATGAGCCTGGCTGCCAGGATCAAAGTAATGCCATCATCTCATCGTAGCATGCGTCACTTGTCTCTCGATCGGCTCTGTGGGCATCCATATACTCCGCGTGATTAGCTTCTACTTCTTCCCTCAGACTGTGTATCTCGGTCTGAAGTAGAGCTAGTGTCTCGGCAGTCGTCGTTGGTGGGGGCTCGCCCATCTACTGTCGAATCTCGGCCGACAAATCTCCGACATCGACCTCAACCTCCTCATCTGAGTCGATCTGGGGTCCGGCTCGCTGACGTCTCCACGATAAAACCCCGGTATTAGAGACCTCTATGCTTGCTAGGGAGAAGTTCCTAAAACCTATCTCATCAAACTCAGTCATCATGGTCGTCTCTCCATCGGTGATGTTACGACCGTGATAATGAAGAATGGAGGTGACGATGTGGCAGTATGGGGTGCATACCCGCCCCTGAGTGGTAACACTGGACACATATAGAATCGTGTGGAACATGTGGAGTCCAATGTTGATATCAAGATGATGGATCAATACATATAGTAGGAAAGTGTGGAACGGTCACATGGTCGCGACGTCCCTAGTGGATAAGGGTAGAATACAGCGGACTAGAACTCTATAGAGAGCGTAGTCCTGGACCTGAAGGTCAACAGACTGAAATCGTCTGGCCAAAGGGTTCCTAGCATCTCTATAGAAGTAGGAATACAGAGTGTCTAGGTCAATGTGAGAGTAGGGAGCATCAAAAGGAGGATCCCTAGGAGGATAGCAGCAAAAGGTGGATTGAGAGAGTCGTAGTCCAAGAAATCGGTTGAGCAACGAGGGTGTGATTGTCAAGGGCATCCCTTGAACGGTGGTGATAAACGTAAGATCATTCTGTCTAACTATGTTATTATAGAATTCTGCACATAAGGTTGTGTTAATTGGATGAGTGCAGAAAATAAGGTTGTCTAGTTGGTAAAAATTGATAACATTCATGGCAAGTGGATAAGACTGAGTGAAAAAGTGTCTATTTAGGTAACTAGTTTTGATAGGTTTATATATGGTCCTGGCAAACTTATTGCAAAGTTCTAAGGTTGGGAACCTAGGGTCAGGGCTAGGTTCGGTACCAGGGTTTGATTGGTTTGCTCGGCGTTTTCTAAGATAAGAAGCATGCGTTTAAAAGAAAAGAATTAAGAAAAATAACTTTAAATGCGTAAAAAAATCATACCGAGTAGCCGCTCGGGGAGGCATGGTCGAGGTTGAGAGAGTCACTCGGGGTGTTAGGTCGCCTTGGAAGGAGAAGAGTTGGAGAAGAAAGGAGTTTTGGGTGTGGCAAAATGAGGAGGTTTGGGTGGCTTATATAGCTATTTTAGCTTGGGCGCCCTGGAGCCCCCGGGCGCCTGGGTCAGATGGTCACTGCTAAAAGCAGTGACCTGTTGCTGGATGGGGGCGCCCGTGATGGCCTGAGCGCCCTGGTCAGACAGGGATGGCAGCTTTGCTGCCTTTGACTGGTCCTGGGGGCACCCGTAAGGGCCGGGGCACCCTGGTTACAGAGACATGGCAGTTTTTTTGCCTTGAATTATGTGAAAGAGATGTGGGGGGCGCCCGAGGAGTCACGGGCGCCCGGGTTTGGTGGGAATTGACAACTTTATTGTTTTGTTGACCAGTTTGACTATTTGACCATGGTTTAATTATTTCGACCATGGTATGACTACTTTGACCATGATTTGACTGCTTTGACTATGATTTGACTACTCTGATCATGGTTTAACTAGTATTAGGTCAACTACTGGATTTAATGTTTGTATCAACAATACATGTATTAAATGAATTTCAATTAAGTTAAATTTTACAATCTCACCCAATCTAGAGTTGTCAATCACGTTAGCCTTAAGGGTTTTTGTGAGACAGGTTTTGATTAGATAGTATTATTTTGAAAAATTATGATTTATTTTGAAAAACTTAAATTAATTTTGGAAATAGTTGATTTTGAGTTTGTTTTAAAAAGATGTTTGAATCTACAATTAACTGAAAATTTGTGTTAGATTTGAATTTGACAAAGAATAATATGAATTTGAATTTTAAAAATGGGCTTCTAGGTCTTGGCGAGGCACTAGGCCTTCTTTGACCGTAGCCTTATTGGATCATCAACCCTTTCCTTGACAAAGCCTTTCAAAGAAATTTCATTTTCAAAATTATTTCTTGAAAAATTTTGGTCTAACTAGTTTGGGTCTTGGATCGGTAGCTTCGGCTAGTTTCACCAGTCTAAAGAGACCAAGTAGAGTATACTTGACCTTATTAGAAGAGGCTTCCCTAACGTACTACCATCTCACCGCCACCCAATACTAGGTTGTTCAAATTTCAGTTAAATTGGTTCAGTCCTTAAACTAACCAGTCCTAAGTCTAAGCATGGTTAATTGTAGAAATTAAATAAATAAGCAATCATGCAATTTAAAAACAAGAATAGAAATTTATCTAACTATGAATATTATTTTTAATTTGGCTCCCCCTGGACTAAAGCCACGATAATAGTTCGGCAAGATGTGAATCTTGTCCTTGGGAATCCAATACTGATTTGATCCAGTTTGCTTGTTCAGGCACAGTTTGGGTACCCATGCCTGAATTTTAGGTCTGGACTGATTCAGTATAGCATAGTACGATCATTGTCTAGACTTGGTTCGATAGCCTAATCCGGATCGATTTAGAACCGACTTCTATTTTCCAAGAATCATGTCAAGACTCTTGGAACCAGAAGTGAATCGTTCTAATGCTGATCTAAGGTTCTTGACTTGAGTTTTCAAGGAGGAGTTTTCTCTCTCAAGTTTTTCAACTTGAGTAGAGATTCCTTCTTGAACCTTCTTAGTTAAGGATCTAGAGTCAGCTCTCTCTTTTAGGAGTTTTACTTCATGTCGAAGAGATTTGGCTCGGATTTTGGCTTTCACCAAGTCTCGAGAAAGATAGGCAATTAATTCGGTTAATTGATTTCTAGTAAACCCACTTACAGTGATTTCGCCATCCTCTGAAAACGTGAGCTTTCCGTCTTCCGGCTCTGATTCTGACTCGGTCTCGATTTCTTCGGAGGCGGTTAGTGCAAGCAAGTTCGACTGTGGGGCCTCTTCTTCTTCTTTGTAGGAGGACTCGTCCCACGTTGCCTGAAGGACCTTCTTCTTTCTCGTCTTCTTCGTTTCCTTCAAATTAGGGCATTCAGTCTTGTAGTGACCCTTCTTTTTGCATTCGTAACAGGTCATATTCGGTTTGTTCTTCTCATTTGAAGGTTCAGCTGGTTCTTCCTTTCTTCGGCTGGCTTTCCTTCTGTTGGTCTGATTTTTTAGTTCTTTGTAGTAGTCTCGAGCTAGCCGAAACAGTTTAGGTCGATTTCCTTCGCTGTCTTCTGAGTCTGAGTCTGAATCAGACTCGGGTGCAAGTTGAGGCTTCTTCTTCGTTACCATTCCAGTTTTACCTGCAACAAAAGCGATGCCTTTCTCGGCCAGGGTGCAGTTAGTCTGCTCATGCAATTCTAGTTCAGAAAATAGTTCATCTAACTTGATTTTAGAAAGATCCCTTGAAACATTGTACGCATCTACCATAGATGCCCATAAAGTATTTCTAGGGAAGGCATTAAGAGCATACCTGATCAGGTCACGATTCTCTACCTTGTGACCGATGGTGTGTAGACCATTCATCAGCTCCTGAATTCTGGCGAGGAGCTGAGCTGCTGATTCGCTGTCGTTCTTCTTGATGGTATACAGCTTGTTCAGTAGTAGGTCCCTCTTGCTGATTCGGGTGTCGGAGGTTCCTTCGTGCAACTCAATTAGCTTACCCCAGAGTTCTTTTGCACTGTTGAATGGACCTACCCGGTTCAGCTCCTCTTTGGTTAGGTCGCATTGTAGTGTTTGAGTTGCTTTAGCGTCGGCTTCAATTTTTCTTTTGAGGGCGGTATCCCATTCGGTGTAGGATTATGGCACTCCGTCGGCATTTTTAGGTATGTCCAGACCGGACTGGATTATTATCCACATATCCACCTGAGTTTTCAGGTGGACTTCCATCCGACTCTTCCAGTAGGAGAAATCCTCCCCACTGAAGAGCGGTGGTCTGGCGGTACTGAAGCCCTCTTGCATGGCCATTTGAGAATTATCTGAAAAAGAAAGAGAGAGGGAAAAAAACGTCCCAAGACTTGGTCTTGGATTAGTAGTGCGGGAAGAAGATAAAACAATTTTATCGAGTGGTGTTGCACCAACCTCGATTTATGATAATCCAAAAAAAAATAAAAACAATTCGAAAAAAATTTGAAAAATTCTCAAATTGCAGTTTGCACCAAATTTGAGCTTCCCCGCTCTGATACCACTTGTTGGATCGATAGAATACGATAGAGGGGGGGGGTGAATATCGTAAAATCGTTTTCGGATAAAATTAAGAGAAATTACGCAGCGGAAATTAAAAACACAAAGTCAACGCGAACACAAGGATTTACTTGGTTCGGAGTTGCAGTCGGCTCCTACTCCAAGGCCCATGGTCCTTGACCGTTTACTGCAGGCAATTCTATAATGCGCAAAGTGTTTTACAGTGAATTGAACAGAAATATTGCAGTAAAAGAAAACAGAGTTAGTCTTCGTGATCGACGTCCGGTATGGATCGTACTTTGGTGCAGAGGGTCGTCGTCGGCGCTTAGAATATAGAGATCTGAGGTTTCCGGAGCAGAGCGTTTGAGTCGAAGAATGTAGAGGTGTTTGGAAAGTTCTGTCTGAAGCCTTGGGGGTCGTGCCCCTTATAAAGTGCACCTGGGGGTGCCTGGGACGTTGGGGGTGCCCTCGCGTGTCACTCGATCCGCAAACCTCTCGGTCAGCCCTTATCCCTCCAGGATCGGTCTCGAGGTTTGATGGCGGTGCCCGGGACACAGGGGGTACCCCGGTTGACCCAATCTTCTGGCTTCTCGGCTGGATAGACTTTGGTTGCTTCGTTGGCTTGGACCCAGGGCGCCCGAGGCATCTGGGGCGCCCCGGAGCACGGGGGCGCCTGGCCCAGAGAGCTTCCGAAGCATTTTGTTGCTCAACTCTTTTTTGACTTTGACTTAGGGCGCCCGGGACCTCCCGAGCGCCCAACCCAGCTGCTGCCCCTCTCCTTTTGGGGCGTTCTGAGCTGCAGAAACTCGTTCCTTCGGTCCTGCATCCAGGGTTAGTACCAAACAAAACAAGGCAAGCATGTTAGTGAATTTTACAGCCGTAGTTGTCTTAGTTCTGACTTTGGGTCTCCAAACTGGAATCCTAGGTCGAACCGACGCCTACTGTTCCCTCGACGGGGAACGCGTCCTCACCTACTCCA
This sequence comes from Boesenbergia rotunda, assembly GCA_024364735.1. Lineage (NCBI taxonomy): Eukaryota > Viridiplantae > Streptophyta > Magnoliopsida > Zingiberales > Zingiberaceae > Boesenbergia > Boesenbergia rotunda. Next base: position 5,841 of record JAGFNQ010004291.1, read on the forward strand.
CTCAGGAGAATTTACCTGTTGCCAACCGGTTCCTCCGGTTGGACTTTTGCCCAACAGTCCTTCACCAGGGGCCCAGCAGTCCTTCGCCAGGTCTTCATTACCAAGCAGTCCTTCGCCTGGTGCCTAGCAATCCTTCGCTAGGTCTTCGATTCCAAGCAGTCCTTCGCTTGGTGCCCAGCAGTCCTTCGCCAGGTTTTCGTTACCAAGCAGTCCTTCGCCTGGTGCCTAGCAGCCCTTCGCCAGGTCTTAGGGTTTCGATATCTAGCAATCCTTCGCTAGGTGCCTAGCAGTCCTTCGCTAGGACTTCAGTCTGCACACTCAAGTAACATGTTAGATAAAAATAATATCTTAACTTTCGAACCCTTCGCTAGGACTTCAGTCTTCACACTCTATAGGAGTGGTTTAGGTATATCAGTTAGTTTTGAGCAAAACTCACTGATGAACCTACCATATCTGGATTTCTGAAAACCCTATATCAGTAGTCAAGGTTGACCTAAGAGATGAGATTTTGGGTGCCTAAACCTCTAATCTTGTTGTATCACCAATGCTATAGGACTGGTTTTGGTATATCAATGAGTTTTGAGCAAAACTCATTGATAGACTTACCATATCTGGAATTCTAAAAACCCTATATCAGTAGACAGGGTTGAGCTAGGAGATGAGATTTTGGGTGCCCAAACCTCTAATCTTGCTATCTCATCATGCTTTATAGGAGTGATTTAGGCATATCAGTGAGTTTTGAGCAAAACTCACTGATGGACCTACCATATCTGGAATTCAAAAAACCCTATATCAGTAGACAGGGTTGAGCAAGGAGATGAGATTTTGGCTGCCCAAACTTCTAATCTTGCTGTCTCATCATGCTCTATAGGAGTGGTTTTGGTATATCAGTGAGTTTTGAGCAAAACTCACTAATGGACCTACCATATCTGGTTTTCTGAAAACCCTATATCAGTAGACAGGGTTGAGCTAGGAGATGAGATTTTGGGTGCTCAAACCTCTAATCTTGCTGTATCACCAATGCTATAGGAGCGGTTTAGGCACACGGTGTGATTTCAGGTCACCTTGGGCCTGAAATAAAATGAATTCAGGCCCAAGTTGGGCCTGAATTGAAGCTATTCAGGCCCACATTGGGCATGAATTGAAGTGATTTCAAGCCCACCTTGGGCCTGAATTCATTTTATTTCAGGCCCACCGTAGGCATTAAATACAATAATGATTTATAGAATAATATTCTATATTTATCTACAAGATCAACTCCAAACCCTCTAATTTTAATTAATTATTAAATTTTATCAAAACATTATTACAGTTTTTTTTTAATTTGAAACAAGTTTTTTAAATTTATTGTACACATAATCCATCTTACTAAGTAAATACAGAAAACAAACCAAATTTCAATTCCTTCGAGACCATTAAGTCATATTTTCAAATTACGTTGCAATAGGAGTGTTGTAAAGAAGATTTCAGAAACCCACTGATGGAGCTTCGATACTTGGATATGTCTATACTCGATAACAGTAGTTAGAATTAACCAAAGATATGTTATTTCTGGTGTCCAACCTTAGTCCCAAACATTATGAGTTATGTTTTCTGACCGTATCAGTTGGTACCCTACATTGCAGCAACTCGATGTGAATCAACATCACACAATTGTTTTGTTTTTCTGGACAAAAAATTATATTCATACAAATTACACAATTTCTATACAAATGGAGCTGAATCACCAGCAAAGAATTTTCGTCATACAACATTACTTCAAGTGATTGGCATCCTTATATTTTACAATACATGTCTCTCATAATATTTACTGTCAGATCAAATCTCATTTTCATCATATCTCCTTATTTGAAATCCATCTTCTCATCGTATAGGAGACATCGGACGTATTGCATAACAAAGAAGGCACAGTCCACGCTAAAAATAACAAACAGTATTTCTGATTTCAATAAGTAGGGTAATAAAATACTTTCATGATTTTAAATTTTTGAAACTCTTCCTCAGTTACTTACCTATGTTCTTATTGGGGACATTTTTGTCTGACAAAGGGCCATTTGTCCAAGGGATGATAACTTTGTAGATATGGATGAATAGCCGTAAGTTCCTCGCCAGTATATTATTTAAGTTCTTTTACCTGTAAAATATATCATGAATTTCAATGACATTTTTGACCAAATGATGAACATATATATGAATATAGGTAGGTTGCTCACCGCTGAGTCAAAATCATGCTTATATTTACGGCCACTAGCAAGAGAATTTAAATGATTGAAAGTCATTGCTTCTGTATCCACCGCCAACAAGTGAAAGTGTGTATTATCACTGCACAAAGGTATTAAAATATATCTAAACCCTTGTTCTATCATATAAGTTTTCATCACTTGTTGCAGGGAAAACTTTCTTGACGATCTTATTGAAGCCTACAAATTTGCATAATCAAAATTATTAATAACCACATCATATTATTATGTCTTCTACAATCTATTAATTGATACTAATTTATATCACTTACTGTGAAGAAGGTTGAACAAAAAATTGACTTGTTGTATGACCTACCACATGTGGATGCTCCCCTAAATATAATTTTACAGAAGACATCAATGACCTCGCCTTTTGTAAAAACCTCTCCATTGAGGATTTGTAAGAATGAATGCAAATTCAAAGCAAAGGGTGCATCCTCCCAGATAAATTTGTTAGCCAACCTGCCAAGTTAATTGATAAGATTATATATTAAAGACCCAAATATATTAACTAAACTATGTTTCATATCTTACTTTAGGTTCTCCAATTTATTTATCAGGTAGGCCACTTCTTTATCTTGATTTTTCTTCTTCGACTTCATAAAATGCTTCTTCACAAACTACATCCATAAAATTTAGACCAAACAATTAATGACCAAATTCAATAAATTTGACGTAATTTATATGAAAATAACTCACATACATCAATGCCTTGTTGCCTCATTTTGTATAGTTCAGAGGTCCTTCTTTTTTCCTCCTCTATATCTTCTTCAGACATGACTTCCATTACAGTAATTGTTTCTCTTGCTTCATCCATATCCTCCTCACTAAGTATCCTTTTTCTCTTGTCCATGACATTTGATATTTCTTCCTTTTTCCGCTTCCCCTTTTGTAATAGCTGGTGCCATACTGGACTCTCAATTGGAGTATCCCTGTAATCATACCGACTTCGGTCACGTCCTCTCCTTGTTTTACAAGATATTATATCAGAAAGGGGAACGACTACAGGATAGCTTTCTTGCCCCTCCATCCCCTTTTTTTCAATAATTGAAATTAATTCCTTAACCCTTTCATTCAAACATATATTCTTCTCTGTTAGCTCCTTGATTAGGGTGTCTTTAAGAATGCATTCCCCACATGACCTTACATCATCTGTGTGATGTTCTTCTGATGTCTCCATTGCCCGTGGAATGTCATCACCAATCTCAAGGTTCTCAAACAATGTGTTTTCATGTAGGTTAGGAATTATTTCAACGATCACCTGTCAATAACCAAGTACACAAATTTTACTGCCTCTATATCAAACTAACATAGATCACAGTTTAGAATAATTACCTCTTCGGACCTGATTTGGTTGACAAGGTCCCTCACCCTACTAATATGCGATGGAATATTCCTTCACTTATTTATTCGGGATCCTTCAGCATTGTATGGTTTTTGAATGGGTACATGCTCCAAAAACCATCCCTACACAAAGTTTTTCAGACAATTACATTAATGACAGCAAAATATTATAAATTTTATCAAGAAAATTCTACTCACAGCCAAAAGCCCAACAAATCCCTTTAGGTAAAGGAGGTTGGTGGTCCTCTGGTTTCTCTGAGTTAATGAAAATAATTCCTCAATCTTAGGTAATTGTGGAGACAAAAATTTATGGATAGCTTCCACCCAGTTGAATCTACCAAGATTGTCATAATCATCTACTATATCTACAAGACCTAGAGGGACCTTATATGTACTAGACGAAAATAAAACACAAACAAATATATACAAAATATATAATTTACAAACTAATAACACATCATCCTCTGATTCAACACTTTTAGAATAATGTTTAAGTAAGTCCTCAATTCTTGTTATGGTAGGTTGTTTTTCTTTTGAGAAATAAGTACGATAGAGTTCACCCGATGCTTTAGTTGAATTAATAGGGATCGAAACTCCATGGTCCACCATACCCAGTAACAAAGCAACATCTCGTATGGTGAACGCAACTGCTACACCTGAAATAATTAAAATATTTAGTTATCATCAACAATATAGGCTTCAACTTATTTCACCTCACCTTGGCCATGAAATGATTCATTTCAGGCCTACCGAGGGCCTGAAGTAAAATCACTTCAGGCCCTCTGTAGGCCTGAAATAAAATCATTTCAGGCCTACCGAGGGCCTGAAGTAAAATTACTTCAGGCCCTCGGTAGGCCTGAAATTCTTTTATTTCAGGCCTACCGAGGACCTTAAGTGAATTTCACCTGAAATTCACTCATTTAAATTGATCAAATATAAATTAATTAAGACCATCTATATCCAAGTTTTATCTTACTATAGATATTGTTTACAATTCATAATTAAAACTATTACCTGAGAATTTAAAAACTTTCGAGGTTGAATCCCAACTTTCAAATATATTAACCAAAATTCCCCGGATATGCTGCAATTCTTCTATGTCCAAGAAAAAACTGAAGGGCGACTCTTTGATCTTCGCAATGTGTTGCTCATTTAAAATTTCAAATGCTTCAACAAAATGTTTAAAGTGGTCTAACCCACTGCACTAATATAATTTTTTCCCAAACTCATCTGAACCCTACAGTTTTTATACATTATAAATTTATTCAGCAAAAATAAGTATAAACATTTTCACAAACTATGTTGTTCTTACCTAAGCCTATCGCTAACATACCTTATGATTAATGCCAATGAAGAAGACGATGAACCACCCACAGACCTTCTTCCTGCCTTTATCATAAAAATCAACCCTACAGAAACCCTAAATCCTACTTTGAAAGTGTCGAGCAGTTTGGACTTCAACGTTAACTCTTAAAGCCGCCTCAGGATCACACACTAACACATTCGATACTTGCCTAGGTTTTGGTTGGGCGGAGGGATTCGAGGGATGAGCTCGCGACTAAAGCACAACTAGGGCATGCACAATGTCCTCCTCCTTCGACAATACCATTTACGTTGTTGCGCTGAGAGAGAATGGACAATATTTCCACTGCCTGCCCATCCGAACCACAAATTATTATTTTACTGCAAAAGTGATTCGGATGTCTCGAAATGTGAATCGAAAAAGGTATTTTATAACGGGAGGGGTATAATAGGAAGTTTACTTATGTGCTGCGCCCTTTGGTAAATTACAAACCATGATACGCAAAATGATAATTTCCAATTCTTACGTACGCCCTTTGGTAAATTGCCGAACTTGTTTTTATAATAGCACATCTTTAATCAACAACTAACTCTCCAATAATCATCAAATTTAAATTTATACTTTCAATTGATCAATAAACTAAGATTTCAACAATAAATCATCATCAAGTTTAATGTTAATATATCAACCCTACAACACCAAGCAAATCAATGTAAAAAGTAACAAATATAACAGTCAAATAACATTCGTACACAATAATTTCAAGTACAACCATTACCACCATCATCACAATCATAAAAAAAAATCATCACTATGAGCATCACTGGGAGGAGATAGAGAAGGGGAATTTGATTTGGAGCAGAGGCTTACTGAAGAAGTTGCATTATTACATCCGTTGTTGGCAGAACTCGTTCATTTCCTAATCCCTTTATCTTTGTAGTATGGGGACCTCATGAAGTTCATTGTCCCTTTGCACTAGTAATTCCTTCAAATGACTAAGTTGTTCATTCAATTGATTGATTTTTATTTCTACCCTAATTATTGATGGGGTGAAAGAAGATACACCAATGACTCTATGGTGAAAGAAGATACACCACTGACTATAACATTACTTCTGCTCAAAGAACTCTTTCAAAATATTCTTCCTCATTTTGATCCACTAGTTGAGGATCTGATGGTACTCACAAAAAGCCATTCGAAGGAGAGGTAACAAGCAGACTAAGCTAACTGTACTTATGAAAACATTCAAATATAAGACTGCATTTGATAGGGAGTAATTCATCCTGTAATATAATCAAGATTATATTATAAGTTGGATTTCTTTATTTAAAATAATTTTAAAATTATAATGTAATGGAATCTCGATTACAAAAGTGACTCAAGATTTGTAATCTTGATTACAAAACTAAAATGATGTAATCCGATTACATTACAGTTTGTAAAGTTGTCGGCCAGACACCGGGCGTCGACGCTGGCCGCCGGCCGGACGCCGGGCGCCGGTGCCGGCCACCGACCGTCCGCCGACCGCTGGCCACTGACCGTCCGCCGGCCGGCCGCCGGCCGCCGACCGTCGGTCGCCGGCGCCGGCGCCGACCGTCGGGCACCGGCGCCGACCGTCGGGCGCCGGCGCCGACCGTCGGTCGCCGGGCGCCGCGCAGGCCGTCGGTCGCCGGCGCCGGCGCCGGCCGTCGTCGTCGGGCGCCGGCGTCGGCCGNAATCATTTTATTTCAGCCCACCATGGGCCTGAAATTATTTTATTTCAGGCCCACCGTGGGCCTGAAATTTTTTATTTCAGGCCCACCGTGGGCCTGAAATCATTTAAGTTCATGCTCAGCTTGGGCATTAAATACAATAATATTCAGCCAAATCCTCTAATTTTTTAATTATTAAATTTTATCAAAACATTCTTACAGTTTTTATAATTTGAAACAAGTTTTTTAAATTTATGGTAGACATAATCCATCTTACTAAGTAAATACTGAATGCAAAGGAGCTGAATTATGTCCATACTCGATATCAGTAGTTAGAGTTAACCAAAGATATGTTATTTCTGGTGTGCAAACTTAGTCCAATCATTATGAGTTATGTTTTCTTACCGTATCAGTTGGTACACTACATTGCAGCAACTCGATGTGAATCAACATCACACAATTGTTCTGTTTTTCTGGACAATAAATTATATTCATACAAATTACACAATTTGTATACAAATGGAGCTGAATCACTAGCAAAAGATTTTTTTTTACAACATTACTTCATTTTGATTCACATCCTCATGTTTTACAATACATGTCTCTCATAATATTTACTGTCAGATCAAATCTCATTTTCGTCATATCTCCTTGTTTGAAATCCATCTTCTCGTCGTATAGGAGACATCGGACGTATTGCATAACAAAGAAGGCACAGTCCACGCTGAAAATGACAAACAGTATTTCTGATTTCAATAAGTGGGGTAATAAAATACTTTCATGATTTTAAATTTTTGAAACTCTTCCTCAGTTACTTTCCTATGTTCTTGTCGGAGACATTTTTGTCTGACGGAGGGCCATTTGTCCAAGGGATGATAACTTTGTAGTTATGGATGAATAGCCGTAAGTTCCTCGCGACTATATTGTTTAAGTTCTTTTACCTGTATAATATATCATGAATTTCAATGACATTTTTTACCAAATGATGAACATATATATGAATATAGGTAAGTTGCTCACCGCTGAGTCAAAATCATGCTTATATTTACGGCCACTAGCAAGAGAATTTAAATGATTGAAAGTCATTGCTTCTGTATCCACCGCCAACAAGTGAAATTGTGTATTATCACTGCACAAAGGTATTAAAATATATCTAAACCCTTGTTCTAACATATCCGTCTTCATCACTTGTTGCAGGGAAAACTTTCTTGACGATCTTATTAAAGCCTACAAATTTGCATAATCAAAATTATTAATAACCACATCATAATATTATGTCTTCTACAATCTATTAATTGATACTAATTTACATCACTTACTGTGAAGAAGGTTGAACAATATATTGACTTGTTGTATGGCCTACCACATGTGGATGCTCCCCTAAAGATAATTTTACAGAAGGCATCAATGACCTCGCCTTTAGTAAAAACCTCTCCATTGAGGATTTGTAAGAATGAATGCAAATACAAAGCAAAGGGTGCATCCTCCCAGATAAATTCATTAGCCAACCTGTCAAGTTAATTGATAAGATTATATATTAAAGGCCCAAATATATTAACTAAACTATGTTTCATAACTTACTTTAGGTTCTCCAATTTATTTATCAGGTAGACCACTTCTTTATCTTGATTTTTCTTCTTCGACTTCATAAAATGCTTCTTCACAAACTGCATCCAAAAAATTTAGACCAAACTAATTAATGACCAAATTTAATAAATTTTATGTAATTTATATGAAAATAACTCACATACATCAATGCCTTGTTGCCTCATTTTGTATAGTTCGGAGGTCCTTCTATTTTCCTCCTTTATATCTTCTTCAGACATGACTTCCATTACAGTAATTGTTTCTCTTGCTTACTCCTCACTAAGTATCCTTTTTCTCTTATCCATGACATTTGATATTTCTTCCTTTCTCCGCTTCCCCTTATGTAATAGCTGGTGCCATACACAACTCTCAATTGGAGTATCCCTGTAATCATACCGAGTTCGGACATGTCCACTCCTTGTTCTACAAGATACTGACTCAGAAACAGGAACGACTACAGGATAGCTTTCTTGACCCTCCATCCCCTTTTTTTCAATAATTGAAATTAATTCCTTAACCCTTTCATTCAAACATATATTCTCCTCTGTTAGCTCCTTGATTAGAGTGTCTTTAAGAATGCATTCCCCACATGACCTTACATCTTCTGTGTGATGTCCTTCTGATGTCTCCATTGCCCGTGGAATGTCATCACCAATCTGAAGGTTCTCAAGCAATGTGTTTTCATGTAGGTTAGGAATTATTTCAACGATCACCTGTCAATTACCAAGTACACAAATTTTACTGCTTCTATATAAAACTAACATAGATCACAGTTTAGAATAATTACCTCTTCGGACCTGATTTGGTTGACAAGGTCCCTCACCCTACTAATATGCGAAGGAATATTCCTCCACTTATTTATTCGGGGTCCTTCAACATTGTATAGTTTTTGAATGGGTACATGCTCCAAAAACCATGCCTACACAAAGTTTTCCAGACAATTACATTAATGACAGCAAAATATTATAAATTTTATCAAGAAAATTATACTCACTGCCAAAAGCCCAGCAAATCTCTTTAGGTAAGGGAGGTTGGTGGTCCTCTGGTTTCCCTGAGTTGATGAAAATAATTCTCCAATCTTAGGTAATTGTGGAGACAAAAATTTATGGATAGCTTTCACCAAGTTGAATCTACCAAGATTCTCATAATCATCTACTATATCTACAAGACCTAGAGGGACCTTATATGTACTAGACGAAAATAAAACACAAACAAATATATACAAAATATATAATTTACAAACTAATAACACATCATTCTCTGATTCAACACTTTTAGAATAATGTTTAAGTAAGTCCTCAATTCTTGTTCTGGTAGGTTATTTTTCTTTTGAGAAGTAAGAACGATAGAGGTCACCCGATGCTTCAGTTGAATTAATAGGGACCGAAACTCCACGTTCCACCATACCCAGTAACAAAGCAACATCTTATCTGGTGAACGCAATCGGTACACCTGAAACAATTAAAATATTTAGTTATCATCAACAATATAGGCTTCAACTTATTTCACTTTGGCCCTGAAATGAATTCATTTCAGGCCCAATGTGGGCCTGAAAAGAATTCATTTCAGGCCTACCAAGGGCCTGAAGTAATTTTACTTCAGGCCCTCGATAGGCCTGAAATGATTTTATTTCAGGCCTACCGAGGGCCTTAAGTGAATTTCACCTGATATTCACTCATTTAAATTGATCAAATATAAATTAATTAAGGCCATCTATATCCAAGTTTTATCTTACTATAGATATTGTTTACAATTCATAATTAAAACTAATACCTGAGAATTTAAAAACTAGCGAGGTTGAATCCCGACTTTCAAATATATTAACCAAAATTCCCTGGATATGCTGCAATTCTTGTATGTCCAAGAAAAAACTGAAGGGTGACTCTTTGATCTTCGTAATGTGTCGCTCATTTAAAATTTCAAATGCTTCAACAAAATGTTTAAAGTGGCCTAAACCACTGCACCAATGTAATTTCTTCCCAAACTCATCTGAACCCTACAGTTTTTATACATTACAAATTTATTCAGCAAAACTCAGTATAAATATTTTCACAAACTATGTTGTTCTTACCTAAGCCTATCGCTAACATACCTTGGTGATTAAAGCCAATGAAGAAGACGATGAACCACCCACAGACCTTCTTCCTGCCATTATCATATAAATCAACCCTGCATAAACCCTAAATCCTACTTTGAAAGTGTCGACCAGTCTGGACTTCAACGTTAACACTTAAAGCCGCCTCAGGATCACACACTAACACTTTCGATACTTGCCTAGGTTTTGGTTGGGCGGAGGGATTCGAGGGATGAGCTCGTGACTAAAGCACAACTAGGGCACGAACAATGTCCTCCTCCTTCGACAATACCATTTACGTTGTTGCGCTGAGAGAGAATGGACAAAATTTCCACTGCCTACCCATCTGAACCACTAATTATTATTTTACTGGAAAAGTGGTTTGGATGTCTCAAAATGTGAATCAAAAAAGTTATTTTCTGGCGGGAGGGGTATAATAGGAAGATCACTTAAGGTGATGCGCCCTTTGGTAAAATAGAAACCATGGTACGCGAAATGGTAATTTTCAATTCTTACATACGCCTTTTGGTAAATTGCCGCTGATTTAACCATCCAAGCGCCTTGATTCGATCTAGGTACTTGGATTCTTTGAATCCAGGTGCCCTAGTTGTGCACATGCACACAAGGATGAGTCGCCTAATATATCAAATTCGTGTGTGTATGTATATATATATTGTGGACCTTACATCGTGCACCTATACATGTCATAGAGATCCATGTGCCTGGATTTATTTTTTTATTTTTAAAAATAAATATTTTCTTAAATCTTAAACATTAAATATAAATAATATATCCTATGCATGACCATCTAAAACTTTTTAGTATTAAATTTTTTTAGTTTGAATACTATAACCTATCCTCTCCCCAAGAGGGAAAATCTTATTAGCTTAACTCCAGAGCTAAAAAAATAAAAAAAAATTAAAAAAACTATTAGGCACCCTAAATATATACCCTGCAAGGACCTAAAATTTTTTTAATTTTAATTTTTTTTAACATGAACATTATAATCTAATCCCTAAATCCCAAAGAACAAAATTTAATTGGCCTAACCTCAGAGCTAAAAAAGGTAAACAAAAAAAGGCGACTATATTGAATCTAAGCACCTAAATCATGGTCGCGCATAGGCATATGACAGATGGTCGACACAAGGGACACAAAATATTATGAAATTTGAAATGGTCAAGTGGTAGAACTCTTTAGGTCTAAATTAAAAGACTTCAAAGTCCCTGTGTAGGGGTGAGCAAAAATTCGGAAAAACCGAATTAACTGAACCGAATTGACCGAATTTTGAAATTCGGTTCGGTTAATTCGGTTTTCGGTTTTTTTTTTAAAATTTCGGTTCGGTTTTTCGGTTAAATCGGTTCGGTTTCGGTTTTGATTTTTGTAATTCGGTTAAACCGAATAAACCGAATAAATATATTAATTTAATTATTTTTTATTTAAAAATATAATTAATTAAATAAACTCTGGTAATTTTAATTAAAAATCAAATTAAATTTAAAATTTCGGTTAATTCGGTCAAAAACTGAATTAACCGAAAAAAATCGGTTCGGTAAGTTCGGTTTTGGTAGAAAATTCGGTCGGTTCGGTTGGTTAAAAAAAAATCCATTAATTCGGTTTTCGGTTTATTCGGTTCGGTCGGTTAGGTTTTTAACCGAATGCACACCCCTGGACCCTGTGTAATCATCTCGCTATGCTCAACATTTCAGTTCCATTTGAACACTATGTGAAAATCAGGCATAAACTTCACGTACAGGTTACTTCGGCAATTTTTTTTTAGCGAAGTAATACATATTAATCAACTTCGATAATAAATTTGATAAAGTAAATTCCATTTTAGACTTCGTAACTTACAAATTACAGGTCTCGTTTCTTATTTTATCTGATATTCTATTTTATAATAAATATTTGATGAAGTAATAAATTATAAAATAAAATTTATAAATTTGCACACCGAAATAATAAGTTTGAATTAATTAAAATATTACCCCATTTATTAATAGATTAATCTATTTATATTTATTTGTAAACTAGTCCTTAAACCTCTAAGTTCAAACTTAACAAATTTTTTTGCCCTAACTTCACCGTTCCCCCCCCCCCCCCCCCCCCCCCCCCCCCCGTCTGACGCCTCCCCCTTCTGCCCGACGATGCACAAGCACCTCCATGTCTGCCCGCACAAGCACCTCCCCCTCTATCCGACGCACAAGCTTGAGGCTTCCATCGTCTCCTTCGATTTTTCCTCTTCTTTTCCTTTTAGGTTTCTTCACTAGCTCTCCCACCCCCTTCTCTCCTTTCCCCGTAGTGCCGCTAGTTTGCTTCCTCTCTACAGCGCCACCAATCTTCCTCTTTGAGGTTTCTTGGCCATGAAAAGAAGAGGCAAATGCTTTGTTCGATCTTGCAGTTGTTGTCTCTAATCGATCCGATCCTGCAGCCCTATTAGCTCGTCAACTAATATGAATTTATTAGTGATCAAGACATCAATATGATAATTCATTATCAGTTGGAAGATATTGTGTTTATTGATAAAAGTTAATTTGGTTGGATTTGAAAGGTAAATTATGGAGACAAACTTTAGAAATTAAGATTTTAGATTAAAGTAAAATTTATTGAATATTAGAATGTAACTTTATCTAAACTGAAAAAAAAGTGAATGAAGAATTAAGAAAAAATCTCTATGGAATTCTAGATATTCTTGAATACAACAACCTTTTGGAGTTCTGTATGACTCCTTCTTATAATAAAGGAAAATTGTCATAGGGTTAGGGTTGTTGTATAACTTATCATAATAGGTCTATGTATTGACCTTCCAAATCACATTTTATCTTTTTATCTTCAAAAGTTTTAAAATTTGAAGGTGTATAATTTTAGTTACAATCAATTAGTTAATCATTATCACAAATTTTGATTAACAATAGGTACTTAATATTGACTTTATGTCTACTAAGTAGTCTTAGGTATTTTGAACTTATATTTATATTTAATATTTCTAAATTGTTTGTAGTTATGATTATTTGTTATGGCATTGTTATGAATATGTTAGACATGGTTAACGTGTCTTTTATGAATACACTTTTGGTTATAAGAGATAGATATTTGGTGATATATATATTTTTTTGTTTAATTTTGCTGGTGAAAAATATTGTATTGCAGTGGAATAATGTGATATATATTTTTATTAATTAAAATTATATTGTAGTAAAATATGATGAATTACTTTGACACTGCAAATAAATTGTTATAATACAATACAAAAGACTTCGCCAGAATATAAAAATTGTGAAATCGTATAAATATTTTACTTCGTCATTTAATGTAACTTATGAAGTTATGTACGATCAACTACTTCAATACTTCTACGAAACTAATGAAGTAATAAAAAAATTTTTACTTCGAAAACGGTCTAAATTCGAACTAGTTTTGAATCGATAAAAGACTTCGATACTTTCGCGGCGAAGTAAAAAACTGATCCTTTTTTTTCATGTACGTCTATTTCGGTAATTATCTACTTATTACTTCGGATAACATCCGAAGTCTATTGCTAATTTTCACATAGTGGAACGAAGAGATTAATAAATGTAATCATCCTAGAGATTATAATTGTAAAAGTCTTGGCTCATTATGTCTTGCAAAGGAGTTGTTGATAGTGGTTTAATTAAGGATAACTTGATGAATTCATAGAGTATATTGACTAGATAGGTTAAGTTGCTTAGATGTGATAATGAGATTGTTTGCATTGATAGCTTAGAAGGCACGTAATGAGGTAAAAGGCGAGTTAATGGATTACATGGATATAACTCAAGGACCTTAGTTAGTTCACAAGGTGAACTTAGACGGGACACTCCAACTCTCCAATGCAAAGTCAGATTCGTAGAGAGGATGGAGTTGGAGAGGGAAAGTAATAAAAAATAATAATTAATTAGGTTGAATAACATTGAATCTGGAACGATCAATCTAGTCTCACGAAAATTTCCACCCAGCCGCCAGGGTAAATCGAAAACCGCTCGCGGCGGACGGTCCAGAGCTCAACATCCTACGGTTGCGTGTCTCATTTGAAGGAAAAATTATTATAAAATTAGTTATAGTTGGAGATTGAACCGTAGATATTTGGGAGATAACTAATTACTCTTCCACTGCGTCATAATCCCGAGAGCAAGATAAAAAGTAGTAAAGAGTGTTGGATATTTAGGTCTTAAAAAAGACCAAGTACAATTTTGCAAGCGAAAGTCGAGATGTCATCAATCGATGAAAATAAGAATTGACTTTAAAAATAAAATCTACGTTTCGCGTAGATGAATCTAGACTATTAATTTGCTCAAAACCGATTACGGGTGAATAAGAAATTAATTGTTTAAAATTAGCCCAAAATTTGGCATAAAACGAAGTAGATGGGGCTTAGTCCAACGTCTGAAATTTTCGAATGTGTTTGCTTCCTTATATGTGTTCATGTATTAATAGAGGTAAACAGGAAAAACACAGGTGGTCTCTTCTCACAGGCGAGCAGTTGTTCGTGTTGAGGCAATCTGTGGTCCGGAGTGACCAAGTGTTTTGATGTTTGGGCAAAGGGTTTAAGTTAGGTTTACCCTTGTTATCTCATATGTGTATGTTGAATGTGCAGGATGTACAGGTTACACATATGAACTTGACTAGACGGACTCAGTACGGTGAAGGATGGCATGGAGGCAAGCTGGAGGCTTGCGTGCGCATCCGAGGGACCTTGGAGAGCAGGGACGATGAGCTGATGGGCGCAGACTTTGAGGCATGCGTGAAGGATGACATGGAGGCAAGCTGGAGGCTTGCGTGTATCCGAGGGACGGGAGCCGAAGATGAAGAGAGCGCGAAGGCAATAGTCGAGGCTGCGGATGAGGAGTCAGTCGAGTCGTGAGGGTACGAGTGATGTGTGATTGTACTCGGGAAGGGTTCAGCTGGGGACCAGTCAACTGCTCTGGGAGCAGTCGACTGGTAGGTGGCTGGTGAGTTGGCTGAGAATTCGAATGTTGGGGTGCAACGGTCGAATTTCAGTGGCACCAGTCGACTGCCCTGGGAGCAGTCGACTGATGGCTAGGGTTTCAGCCCGAGTCTTATTTAAAGCGGACTTCGTGGTGGCTGAGATTCTTGACGAATCTTGTCTTGGTTAAAGGCGAGATAGTAGTCTTTGTGCTCAGAGTTTTGATTGGGATTGTGGTGAGGTTTCTCCACCCACAAGGAGCGACAAGAGCTAGCCGGAGGTTATCCGGGGATTGATCCACCGACGGATTCTTAGATTAGTCACCCGTCCGGGGTGGATACCAAGTAAATCTTCCGTGTTAGCATTGGTTAGTTTTTGTTTTATTGTTTTTGTTGTATATTCCGCTGTGCAACTAACCGTGTAGGAAGAAAGGGGTTCGAAAAACGCTATTCACCCCCTCTAGCGGACACGATCGATCCTACAATTGGTATCAGAGCGAGGACCGCTCTTGATCGGACTAACCGCCGAGGGAGCACATGCTAGAGCAAGAAGAAAGAATGGAAGAAAAATTTGGGGACGATATCTACATTCCGCCGCCCTACGACCATGAGGATTTCGGCTATTGGAAAGCAAGGATGGAGACTTGGCTTAGCATGGATTGGGCGTGTAGGATAGCCATTGAAGAGCCGTTCGAAGTTCCAAAGGACAAGCATGGAAAGAAGCTTCATCCTAGATATTGGGAGAAAGAGCAACAAGAACAAGCAAGGGCCAATGAGAAGGTAATCAATATTTTGGTTAATATTTTGCCTACTAATATTTTGAGTGATGTAGGGAATTATAAAAATGATCATGAATTGTGGGATAAGTTGGAAAAATGTCACAAGAACCCTACACAAATTCAAGAGTCCAAGGAGAAAAGTCAAATTGGTGAAGAAGAAGAAAGAGGAAAGGAAGTGTCAATCTCTTCAAGTGAGGAGGAGGAATTAAGTGAAAGATCATCAATCTCCTCAAGAGAAGAAGAGGAAGAGGTCTCCACCTCAAGGATTGAGGGGAGGAGAGACCTTCATCTATACTAGAACAAGAGGAAGCATCCACATCATCCAAGGTTGAAGAAGAAGTCAACCTAGCCTCCACCTCCACCAAAGCTAAATCGAAAGAGCACATCACATGCTTTGGTTGCAACGAAAAGGGGCACTACAAGGACAAGTGCCCGAAAGGTAAAAAGGAGGTAATTCCTAAACCTAATTCCATTTATTTAAATTCTAACATGGGGTATAGGAATGAGAAGGCTAAAAAGGAGAAAAGAAGGAATATTCGATGCTTTACATGTGGAGAGCTAGGACACTATCACACCAAGTGCCCTAGAAAAAGGGAGCTAAAGAAAATGGAGCACTTTTTTTTTAAAATAATAATCACTTTATTCCTGAAAGAGAAAACCATATTAGAAGGGGGACCAGTCCTAAACCTTCTAATATGGAGGTACAACAACTTTGACTGAATTTACATATATGTAAGATAAGTGGTAAAAAAATCAACTGATTTGATAATTGCTATACAGTTATCAGCTTACTTCTTATTAACTCAAGACAAATGCTAGCAACATCTTTAGGACAAGCTTTCTTTTGGTCTTCAGCAGTTTTTCAGATCCCTTGAAGTAATCGAGACACACCCAACATTTTGTTACAGATCAGCTCTTGAAGTAATCACCCTAGAACATCAATCAGAAATTCGGTTTATGCATTAACAGCCATCTGCCACGGCTGCAGAATGGGGCCGTGAGTTCACAATCTGTTATCTTAGAAAATCCAAACCAGAATTTCGCACCCGATGTTCACTTTGGGCAAGTGACCAGCCAAAAACGGATTTAAAATGTCTTTACCGTAGCCGTTACTACGGACTAGATAGATCTATGGTGGATCTATTCACCTTTTTAGGCTTTTTGGCAAAGCCTCAGCCATCAACGGATTTGTGGTGTCTTTACCGTAGCCGTTTGCTACGGACTAGATGGATCGAAAACAGCGGATCCATTCGCCGTCCTAATTTTCAAGGCCCAAAGTTTTTTATCCCTTGCTGCACCACACATTATAGTTGACCACAGCTTCCAATTGGGAGATCACACTTGGCATCAAAACAGCAATGTTTAAGCAGGCAGTGGATAAGCAACGTGAAACATCCATAGTTTGCAAACCTGTTGTAATTTAAAACGAGAAATGTGTTCTCCTCCCTGCTGACTCTATTACCTGCTGATCGCATCTCACAGCTGATATAAGTGCAGTAATAGTTTGTCGAGGACCACAAAACGTAGGGAGTACATATAAGCAGACTTTGCCCCACCAGCAATTAGCTCTTTGCCTAAACTTGACATCTGATACAATTTGTTAAAACAGATATGACAGAAAAGGGTAAAATCTGCACCTGATATCAGAGCAAAGTGCTTTGTCATTGCTACAAAATGCAACTCCAAAGATACTTCACAGAATCTGATAATTTGTGCCACTATACATTGCATCGAACCTCCATTACTTTGACATTCTATATAAAAACCCAAGTGCTTTTCGCCCAAACTATGCCCAGACTGACACATTGATAATCGACTTGTCATTTTGTTAGCCCTAATTGGCACATTTGGCACGTTACAAGGAAAGCCAAAGCTACTTATCAAATCTGAGGGAACAAACCACAATACCAAATACACAGCTTCAGACATTCTTAAAATTAGCATCCATACAAACTGTTTCACCAAAATTCCCTTCAGCTGAAAACTCCAACTGTTGTTGCTCGAGGCAGTCAAGCAACGAGCGATCAGAATCTCCAGTAATTTAGCAGAGGATGATGTCCAAACATAGCTAATTGAAAATCTAGTTGGTAACCCATACAAGCTGAAATTTTCCACAGTCTGAAAATGGGAAGAAAGTCTGTAGATACGTATCAATTTAAGCTTAGCCCCTAGAATTAGAAACCCAATGGAATAAAATAGCACCACCCAAACCTCAGCCACTGGAAAATTCTCGAAGTACTGCCTATATATCATTGTGTTTTTGAGATAAATCCAGGGATCAGTTAATTTGTTTATTTGGAGTAGCAGTTTCTCTGGCCACACTGAAACTCCACTGATATTGGCTGAGGACAAGGGCAAAAGTATTATTGTCAGATTCTTATTTTTCATTTCCTTGACAGCAGTGCCTCTGCACAGCATTTTCTCTTGCCACATGTCTGATATTGTTGTTTTCTTCATTTCCTTCATTGCTTTGCCTTCCGCATTTAATCAATTTGTTTTCCTCGAGATTCTGATATATGGAAGACTAATTCTATCCATCTTGTAGATGCCAAATAGAGTTTTGTCTATATCCGATGTAGTCCATACCCTGTCTGTGGTAAGGTGAAAGGCTTGATTCGCAATGTGGTCCGCTGCAGCATTACCTTCTCTGTACACATGTGAGAGCCGGACTTGGTGTTGTTAGTATAGATTTGATTTTTAGGATCAAATTGCGATACTCCCAAGGAATTGAAGGTGACTGGAGGATCTTCAAAGTCACTAGCGAGTCAGACTCTAGCCAAACCGGGAGGCAGTGATTTTCCACACACAACTCCAATCCCATAAGGATTGTAAACAATTCTGCTCTTATATTAGATCCCATACCAATCACTCCAGCTTTTGTTAGGACAACTCTACCTTCTTGATCTCAGATAATAGCACCATATGAGGAAGGACCTGGATTGCCTCTTGAACGCCCATCTGTGTTTAACTTAAACATACCATTGAAGGATCGATGTGGGCGCGCAGAGGGGGGGGGGGGTGAATGCACTTTCTTTTGATCGTTTGATCTCTACACAGATGTTAGCGCGGCGGAAATAATATGCAAAGACAATAACAATGCTAACAAAAATTCTTTTACTTGGTATCCACCCAGATTGGTAACTAATCCAAGGATCCACGCCGCGAGCACCACTTTTCACTATCGAAAAGTCTCCTTGAGGTGGAGAAACCTTTACAGCAAAAGCTTCCTCTTTACAGATGTAGAAAAATGATGGAGGAAGCAAAAAGTCACTCTACAATTTGGCAGCACTTCGTTACTGTACGGAACTGTACCTACATGTGTAACGAGGAGCTCCTTTTATAGGTGTAAATGCCGACCAACGGCTAGCCAACGGCTAGCAAACAGCTAGCCAACGACTAGCAAACAGCTAGCCAACGGCTAGTTTTGGGGTATACCAGTCGACTGCCCCAAGGCTAGTCGACTGGTCCGAAGCTGCGAACTCTCTGTGGGTTTTGGCAGTCGACTGCCTTCGGGCCAGTCGACTGCCCTGCCTCCCAGCTCAGCTCCAGCCACTCCAAACATTCTCCTTCGCGTGTGCCTTCAGGTCTGCTCCCTTGGCTCGCCCCTTGAAGTCATCTTCCTCTGGCTATCGTCCCTCGGATGCGCACGCAAGCCTTCCCTTGGCTTGCCTCCATGCCACCCTTCACGTGTGCCCTTTGAAGTCCACTTCCCGGCTTGCCCTTGGAGCTCTCCTCCCTCGGCTCTCGTCCCTCGGATAGGTCCACCAAGTGTGATTCTTCAAGTCCTGCAGACTCAATCACATAAATCAAATACAACATAACACTCTAACTTTAAACCTATTCGCCCACTCATCAAAATCATGATCTTCCAATCATTCAAGGCTCGATTGCCTCAACAATCTCCCCTTTTTTGATGTGTGGCAATATGTTTAAGTTAGAGATAAATAACAGCAATAGCAATAGCAAAAGATAGCAATTGAAACATTATGAGACATAATAACCCTAAGAGGTAACCTCCCCCTTAACCTATGTCCTCTCCACAGTTTCAATTCTAATCATATTCCATGTTAAGTTTCCACTTAACAACATCAATAAGAATGTAAGACATATCCGAACCTAAGAGGTACCTCCCCCTTAATCCATGTCTTCTCTCCAAATTTTAACCTTTCAAGGTCTAAGTTAGACAAAATACCTAAAATCATCCATTTTAAGTCAAAATTCTAACTTAAACCGCCCATTCTCCCCCTTTGACACCATCAAAATGATTGCCTCAAGCAACCAAACCCTAGGGTATCAAATGCGAGGATTATTGATTTCTGAATTTTCTCACAGCAGCTGAAAATAGCTGTGCCAGTCGACTGCCCATAGGGCAGTCGACTGATACGCTATCAGTCTGAAATTTCAGTTTTTCTGTCGAATTTCAGAAACTCCCAGAAAATTCCAGAAAATTCTAAAAATTATAAAATTTTGCATACATGTTTGAAATGTTATACTCTATCAGGGAAAAATATTAAACCATATAAAATTTCAAACATGCACGTCTTTTGATAAAAACTCAAAAGTTTTGAAAAACACTACATTTTGTATCAACCTTTGAAACCAATTTTGCAAATATGTGACTTTTAAAAGCATGACACAGTATGTAAAACATAAAATGGTTTTCAAAGTTTTAAAATGTCCAACTATGATCTTTGGCAAAGTGTCCATTGATTAAACACTTGCCTCCCGCATAGTTGGTCTAGTTTTGATATTTTGATACTTTTAATGGTTCAACAATGTGCCACAAGCATAAGTGAGCCAAATGTATCACCCTAATGGATCAAGCACCCTTTTTCAAAGCTAATGTGTCCAAGTTCATTCTATACTTCCACAAAACACATTCCAAGGCCTCTTCTTAAGGATGTAAACTCCGATTCGGGAAGAGGCTTGGTAAAGATGTCGGCTAGGTTCGACTTTGATTCAACATAGTATAATTCTATGTCTCCCCTTGCCACATGGTCTCTAATGAAGTGATGTTTCACTTCAATGTATTTTGTTCTAGAATGGTGAACCAGATTTTTAGTTAGGTTGATCGTGCTTACATTATCACACGAGACTTTGACCTTGGTGTAATGTAGCTCATAGTCCTCTAAGGTGTGCATGATCCAAAGGAGTAGGGAAACACATCCACCCATTGCCACATATTCTGCTTCCGTTGTTGATAGGGCAACGCATGGTTGTTTCCTACTACTCCAACTAACTAAAGAAGACCCAAGGAATTGACACCCTCCACTTGTACTCTTCCTATCTAACTTGCAACCCACATAGTCCGAGTCGGTGTATCCAATCAGGTCAACATTTGGGGTTCTAGGATACCAAAGTCTGACATTTAGGGTTCCTTTCACATACCTTAGGATCCTTTTGACTACAATCAAATGGAACTCTTTGGCACAAGATTGGTACCTTGCACACATACCTACCGTAAAAAGTATGTCGGGTCTACTAGCGGTTAGGTATAGTAGGCTACCAATCATGCTCCTATATTGTTTAGAGTCTACCATTTTGCCTTCAAGGTCACTATCCATTTTCACATTAGTTCCTATGGGTGTAGATGCTTCCTTAGTATGTTCTAAACCAAATTTCTTTAGCATATCTTTAGCATATTTGGTTTGAAATACATGTTTACCTTCATTAGTTTGCTTAACTTGAAGGCCTAAGAAAAAGGTTAACTCTCCTATAATACTCATCTCAAATTCATCTTCCATACACTTGATGAATTCTTGTAGGAAGTCATTATTTGTTGACCCAAAAATGATATCGTCTACATAGACTTGGGCAACAAATATGTCCTTATCCTTAGATTTTAGGAACAATGTAGGGTCAATTGTTCCTCTCCTAAACCCCTTAGACACCAAAAATGAAGAAAGCCTTTCATACCAAGCCCGGAGAGCTTGTTTCAATCCATACAAGGCTTTCCTTAATTTGAATACGTGTCTCGGATAGTTGGGATCCTCAAATCCAGGGGGTTGTTCTACATAAACCTCTTCCTTGATGATCCCATTAAGGAATGTCGACTTCACATCCATTTGGTGGAGTGTAAAACCCATGTGAGCGGCATAGGCTAGTAGAATTCTAATTGATTCTAACCTAGCTACGGGGGCGTAGGTCTCATCATAATCTAATCCCTCAACTTGGTTAAACCCCCTAGCTACCAATCTAGCCTTGTTCCTAGTGATTTTACCTTGGTCATCTAATTTGTTCCGAAAGACCCATCTCGTGGTTACAATAGTACAATCAGTGGGTCTAGGAACTAACTCCCAAACTTCACTCCTCTCAAATTGGTTTAGATCTTCTTGCATGGCCAAAACCCAATCGGCATCTCCCAATGCTTCATCAATGGTCTTGGGTTCTAATTGGGAGATTAGAGCTATTTGACTCGTTTGGTTTCTAAAGTATGATCTAGTCCTTACTCCTTGAGTGACATCACCCACAATTTGGTCAATAGGATGATCATGATGATGTCTCAAGGGTCTAGAGGTTGTAGGTTCATTTGCTCCTTCTTCCTCATCTTCTAGGGTACTTCTTACTCCCCCTTGATCATTGCCCTCCAAATGTAGGTCTTGAGTTCTTTGGGCAAGGGGTTGGACTTCTTCTATATCTTTATCAATGGAAGCCTTTCTAGGGTAAGTACTATTGGTTTCATCAAATTTGACATTTGAGGACTCCTCAATCACTTTTGTCCTCTTGTTGTACACTCTATAACCCCTACTAGTCAATGAATACCCTACTAAGATTCCTTCATCGACTTTTGACTCAAATTTTCTTAGGTCATCTTTGGTGTTTAAGATGTAAACTTTACATCCAAAGACCCTAAAATAGTGGACTTGGGGTACCCTTCCATTCCAAAGTTCAAAGGGTGTTTTTCCTAAAAACTTATGTACCAACACCCGGTTTTGGATATAGCAAGCGGTGTTAACCGCTTCGGCCCAAAAGTAGCTAGGAAGAGAGTATGTATTAAGCATAGTCCTAGCAGCTTCTTGTAGGGCTCGGCTTTTCCTCTCAACTACCCCATTTTGTTGAGGAGTCCTAGGGCATGAAAACTCATGCTTGTACCCATTTTCAACACAAAATTGTGTGAAACTAGCGTTTTGGAACTCCCCGCCATGGTCACTCCTAATTCGATTTATTTTGATGTTCTTTTCGTTTTCTACCCTTTTACTAAATCCTATAAATATATCTAGGGTATCATCCTTATGTTTCAAGAAATAGACCCAAGTAAACCTAGAAAAGTCATCTACTATCACTAAGCAGTACTTACTCCCTACAAGTGATGGAGTACTATGGCAATCAAACAAGTCTATATGTAAAAGTTCTAAAGGCAAGGAAGTGGTAATTAAAGTTTTACCTTTGTGTGATGCTTTGGACTGCTTACCCTCTTGGCCTGCATCACACAACTTGTTCTTTTCGTACTTGATCATTGGGAGCCCCTTCACCAATTCTTCCTTGGCCACTCTTGCAATGTTCCTCATGTTGACGTGTCCAAGTCTCCGGTGTCATAGCCACCCTTCTTCTTTTTTGGACATGAGACACTTAACAACATTGTTAGTAGCATAAGATAGATCAAGATAATACAAGTTTGCCTCTCTAAACCCTTCTAATATGATAGTGTTTGATTCACTTTGTCTTATTACACATTTCTTAGCATGAAATTCTACTCTAAAGCCAGCATCACATAATTGACTTACACTTAATAAATTAAACTTCATATCCTTAATTAAAAGTACCTTATGAATTGAAATAGTGGGAGATACCTCAATTGTGCCCCTACCAATGATCCTTAACTTTCCACTGTTTTCAAAGGAGACCGTCCCTTCTCTTAGGTAGCTAATAGTGGTGAACTTGCTCACATCCCCGGTCATGTGTCTTGAGCATCCACTATCTACTATCCACAAGGTTGGGGCCTCCTTCACCTTTACCTAGACAACATGGAAAACATACTCTTTTGATACCCATATCTTAGATCCATAAGCATCATTTAAAAATTTCTTAGGTACCCATGCCTTCTTTGTGGTTCCCCTAGCCTCTAATCTCCTAGATGCACCAATCCTACCGGTAAGTGAAACAAAGGTTATCTCCTTGGTCTTAGGCCTATAACTCAATCCTGCCTTGTTATATACCGCCCTTTGGCTGTTAATGATCATATCAAGGTTACTTGATCCTACTTGAAATTTCCTAAGGGCCTTTGTGAGGTCATCTACTTGTTTCCTTAACTCCTTATTTTCATTTTCAATATGTGAAACATGTGAAGAGGTAGAGCTAGCATGCAAATCCTTAAGTTTAATAGCCTCTACTCTAAGCATGACAATTTGTTCCTTAAGATCCTTAATTTTACTTCCAGCCTTAGCTAAGTCCATGTTAGTACTAGAAATAATTTTCACTAAGGTAGAGGAGGATAAGTGGTATACCTCACTTACCGAAGCTTCTGACTCTGATGATGATGAGGTGGAGGAGCTCTCATCTTCACTGCTTGAGCTTCGTTCATCGTCTGAAGAGTCTGAATCATCTTGTGCCATAAGAGCGAAGTGGGAGACTTGCTCTTCTTCTTCCTCTGAGGATGAGGGATCGTCCCAAGTCGCCTTGAGGTTCGTGGCACTCTTCTCCTTTCCCTTTGACTTCTTCTTGTCATTCTTCTTCTTCTCTTCCTTCTTGTCCTCCCTCTTCTTCAACTGGGGACACTCGTTCTTCATATGTCCCTCTTGATGACAGTTGTAGCGGATTATCTCCTTGGCCTTACCCTTACCTTTGGCCCCTTTCCTAGCATATGATTTGTTAGAAAAAATTTTAAATGCTTTACGAAATTTCCTTACCATAAAGGCCTCTTGGTCATTGTCCATAGAGGCACTTGACTCCTCTGAGTCCGAGGATGATGAGTAGATCACCTTCTTCTTCTCCTTTCTCCTCTTCTTCTCCTTTTCTGCAACAAAAGCAATACATTTCTCTTTTGCCGAAATGTTAGCTTGCTCGTGCAGTTCAAATTCACAAAATAGATCGTCTAATTTAACTAAAGATAAGTCCCTCGATACCTTGTAAGCATCAACCATGGATGCCCACAGGGTGGTTCTCGGGAAGGCTTGTAAGACATACCTGACAATGTCCCGGTTTTCAATTTTCTCTCCAATTACATGGAGCTCGTTGATCACTTCCTTTATCCTTCCATGCAGCTGACTGACGGTCTCGTTGTTCTTCATGGAGAGGGATTGCAGTTGGGCCACCAACAAGTCCTTCTTGGCTCTTCTGGACTCGTTTGACCCCTCGTTCAGTTCTACCAACTTGTCTCATAGCTCTTTGGCGCTCTTGAATGACCCCACCTTGTTCAGTTGCTCCTTCAAAAGCCCGCACTGCAGTGTAGTTGTGGCCTTGGCATTTGACTGCGCCTTTTTCATCACTTCTTTAGACCATGTTCTCATAGGTGTAGGATCTCCTCTTTCATCGACGGGCGCCTCGAAGCCATCTGCAACACTTATCCAAGTTTCTATGTCATTCATAAGATAGTACTGCATTCTACCTTTCCAGTACGCGAAGTCGTTGCCGTCGAAGAATGGTGGTCGTGCGGTGGAGTATCCCTCTTGAAACGCCATTACAAATGTTCTGGTTGATTGTTAGATCTTCCAAAACGCACCGGCTCTGATACCAACTGAAGGATCGATGTGGGCGTGCAGAGGGGGGGTGAATGCACTTTCTTTTGATCTCTACACAGATGTTAGCGCAGCGGAAATAATATGCAAAGACAATAACAATGCTAACAAAAATTCTTTTACTTGGTATCCACCCAGATGGGTGACTAATCCAAGGATCCACGCCGCGAGCACCACTTTTCACTATCGAAAAGTCTCCTTGAGGTGGAGAAACCTTTACAGCAAAAGCTTCCTCTTTACAGATGTAGAAAAATGATGGAGGAAGCAAAAAGTCACTCTACAATTTGGCAGCACTTCGTTACTGTACG
>JAGFNQ010004291.1:32142-83667 GCA_024364735.1 Boesenbergia rotunda
GGTTCAAATCAATTTTGGATCCCAAGGACAAGATTCACATCTTGCCTAACCCATACAGAGGCTTTAGTCCAGGGGGAGCCAAAAAAATCAAAACAATTTTTATAATTAGATAATTTTTTTAATTGATTGATTGTTTGTTTATTTAATTTTTTGCAAATTGCCATGCTTAGATTTAAGGAATACTTAGATTTAAGGACTAAATTACTTGAAACTTGAAAACATAGTATTGGGAGGAGGTGAGATGATAGTACGTTGGGGAAACCAACTCTAATAAGATCAAGTCTACTTGGTCTCTTTAGACTGGTGAAACCAGCCGAAGCTACCGATCCAAGACCCAAGCTAGTTAGACCAGAAAATGACTTAATTTAATTTGAAAATGAAATTTCATTAAAAGGCTTTGTCAAGGAAAGGGTGGATGATCCCATAAGGCTACGGCCAAAGAAGGCCTAGTGCCTCGCCAAGACCTGGAAGCCAATTTCTGAAATTCAAATTCAAATTATCTTTTGTCAAATTCGAATCTAACTCAAAGTTCAAATAATTATAGATTCTAATCTGTTTTCAAACTTCTCTTTTCAAAACCTTAATCTGTTTTCAAAAATTCTACTTTAAACTTATTTTTTTCAAAATTTCTAAACTTATTT
This sequence comes from Boesenbergia rotunda, assembly GCA_024364735.1. NCBI lineage: Eukaryota > Viridiplantae > Streptophyta > Magnoliopsida > Zingiberales > Zingiberaceae > Boesenbergia > Boesenbergia rotunda. The sequence continues at coordinate 32,784 of JAGFNQ010004291.1, forward strand.
GTTTAAAAATCTGTTTTCAAAAATAAAGAACTTTTTCGAAAATAAATTGAAATTCCTTTTCAAAACTAATTTCTACTCTCAAAACTGTCTCACAAAAACCTTAAGGTTAACGTGTTTGAAAACCCTAGACTGGGGTGAGACAGACTAGGAAGTGAAACTCAATTTAAGCTATCCCTAACTCAAATTGGATCCAAATCATCAAAAATTCTTTATGTGTAGGAACATAAAGATTTGGACCAATGGATGTTAGATAGCGGGTGCTCCAGACATATGACTGGGGACAAATTGAAGTTCACCAAACTCAAGTTCAAAAACCTGGGCTCAGTGGCATTTGGTAACAATGCTACACTCAAGGTAATTGGGTCAGGTAATATTGAACTTAAATCCAATTTCATTATTAAGAAAGTTCTATTGGTGGAAAACTTCAATTTTAACTTACTTAGCATAAGTCAGTTATGTGACTCTGGTTATTTAGTTACTTTCAACAATTCTAATTGCCTGATTAGAAATGCACAAGACTCAGAAATCATGCTTAAGGGCACTAGGAAAAACAATGTATACACTATAAATCTTCCCCTTATACCCAAATGTATGTTAACACAGTTAGAACAATCAAAACTCTGGCATAGGAGATTAGGTCATACCAATCTAAGAACTATCTCAAAAATTACCCAACTTGGCTTAGTCAAAGGTGTCCCCAAAATTAAGAATAATGAAAACCTAATATGTGAATCCTGTAATCAAGGCAAACAAACCAAGTCTAGTCACAAATTGATCCAATCTGATCAAACCCAAACCACACTTGAGCTCCTACACCTTGACCTATTTGATTCACATGGAGCCAAGTCACTAAGTGGAAACCGATACTGCTTAGTGATAATTGATGACTACTCTAGGTTCACCTGGGTCAGGTTTCTCAAGACCAAAGATGAAACCCTGAACCTATTTAACAACTTTTGTAAATTGATTGAAAATCAAAATGATACCAAAATCAAAAGACTTAGGTCTGACCACGGGGGAGAATTCGAGAATCAAAGATTCGAAGAATTCTGCAAAGTAAATGGATATAAACACGAATTTTCGTGTCCTAGAACCCCCAACAAAATGGCATAGTAGAAAGGAAGAATAGAACCCTACAGGAAGCTGCTAGGGCTATGCTCAATGAATTTGACCTACCTAACCACTATTGGGCAGAAGCAATTAGCACAGCTTGCTATATCCAAAATAGGATTCTGCTTAATAAAAGGTTAAATAAAACACCCTATGAACTTTACTACCATAGACTTCCAAACCTACACTATCTTAGAGTCTTTGGATGCAAAATCCATATTCTTAATACCAAAGACTATCTTGGAAAATTTCAATCCAAGTCAAACCCAGGTATCTTTTTAGGGTACTCTACAACAAGTAGAGCTTATAGAGTCTACAACAAAATAACTAAGAAAATTGAAGAAACAACCAACTTAATATTTGATGAAGAAACTAACCCAAAATCTGATAATTCTGACTTAGCTTCATCAAATACTGATCAAGAAGATAACTCTGAAACCCTAACTAAACCCTTTAATGACTTAACAATTGAACCAACTTCTGAATTAGTTGAACCAACCAATGAACCCAGAATTGAACCTATTGGACCCACTGGACCTGAAGCTGAGCCAAGTACTAGAAAAACCAAGAAACCCAGACTCAGTCACCCAACTGACCAAATTGTAGGTGATCCAACCTTAGGAGTCAGAACTAGAGCTTCCTATAGAAATCTTAGTCAAATAGCCATGATTTCAAAGATTGAACCTAAGACTATTGAGGAAGCCCTACCTGATCCTGACTGGATCTTAGCCATGCAAGAAGAGTTAGCCCAATTTGAGAGAAACCAAGTCTGGGAGTTAGTATCTAAACCTAAGGGCAAATCCGTAATTGACACTAAGTGGGTATTTAGGAATAAGTTAAACGATCAAGGTGAAATAGTCCGAAATAAAGCCCGCTTAGTAGCTAAGGGATTCAGCCAAGTAGAAGGGTTGGATTATGATGAAACCTACGCCCCTGTAGCTAGACTTGAGTCTATTAGGATGTTACTAGCCTTTGCATCTCATAAAGGATTTAAATTATACCAAATGGATGTAAAGTCAGCCTTCTTAAATGGGCTTATTAAGGAAGAAGTTTATGTAGGACAACCCCCAGGATTTGAGGATATAGAAAAATCTGATCATGTCTACAAACTTAGTAAAGCCCTGTATGGACTAAAACAAGCACCCAGGGCCTGGTATGAAAGATTATCCAATTACCTGATCTCTAAAGAATTCAAACAAGGTCAAATCGACCCAACCTTGTTTGTTAAAATTTTAGAAAAGGATATATTTGTTGCCCAAATTTACGTAGATGATATAATATTTGGATCAACTAATTCTAAATTTCTAAAAGAATTTGTAACAATTATGGAAAATGAATTTGAAATGAGTTTAGTTGGGGAACTCAACTTTTTCCTAGGGTTACAAATCAAACAAACTAAGGATGGAAATTATGTACATCAATCTAAATATGCTAAAGAACTAATTAAGAAATTTAAAATGGATAACTCTAAAAGTGTAAGTACCCCAATGGCCACAAATGTAAAAGTAGATAGTGACCCTGAGGGTAAACCAGTAGACCTAAAACTTTACAGAAGTATGATAGGAAGTCTACTGTACCTTACAGCCAGCAGACCTGATATACTTTTTTCAGTAGGAATGTGTGCTAGGTACCAAACCTGTGCTAAGGAAACTCACTTAGCAGCCCTAAAAAGAGTTTTAAGATACATTAAGGGCACCCTAAATGTAGGGATTTGGTACCCTAGGACTTCATCCTTTAAGTTATCAGGATACTCTGATTCTGACTATGCTGGTTGTAAATTAGATAGGAAAAGTACAAGTGGAAGCTGTCAACTTTTAGGAAATAGCTTAGTAAGTTGGTGCAGTAGAAAGCAACACTGTGTTGCTTTATCAACAACTGAAGCCGAATATGTAGCCTTAGGAGAGTGTGTAGCTCAACTCCTATGGATGATGCATACTCTTAAGGACCTTCAACTAGACTACAATCAGACCCAAGTCAATATTGACAATATTAGCTCAATTAACTTAACCAAAAACCTAATACAACATTCTAGAACCAAACATATAGAAGTAAAACATCACTTTGTAAGAGATCACGTAGCTAGGGGTGAAATAGTCCTTAAGCATGTAGACTCCAAATCCAACCTAGCTGACATATTCACTAAACCCCTACCTGAATCTGAGTTTAGCTCACTAAGAAGGCAGTTAGGGTTGTGCTTAGTAGAATAGAATCATTTGGTTTTTGCCTTAAAATGTTTTAAATTGATTTTAAAATGTTTTAAATTGATCTTAAAATGTCTTAATTGATTTTAAAATGTTTTTGTTAAAAATGTTACTTTGACTTTAAAAAGTTTTTTCTTCAGTTCTAAAAATTTTTTTTGACTTAGTTTTATTTCAAAAAACTACCCCCTTCAAAACTAGGGCTTTTTCGAAAATGGACTTAGCCTAGGCTCTAACCCTAGAACTGCATGCACCTATAGACTTAGAAGCCAACATCTCACAAGCACCTAAGGATACTTTTGATTGATAACCTAGAAAGGGTTGAGATGCTTAGGTCTTTGCCTCAATTCAAGATGCTTTAAGTCAATGCATCGGCAGCAATTGGGGCACTAAATGAACAGCAATCAGGTTAAGTGTCAAGTTTAGACAATCTAACTTGAACAATGCACTTAACTTGACTAACCCTAGCGAAAACTACTGTTTATAACAGTTAGTAAGTAGCTAATTGGGTTAGACAGGTCCCTAAAGATTTAACCAGACTTAGGTCCTAGCTCGATTCAGTACAGCAAATGCTTAATTTAATTATTGCAAATATCTTTTTGTGCATTTTTTGATATATGTCAAAGGGGGAGAGTTGGAAAGGAAACAGGGAACAAAAATGTTTTTCCAAAATTTCTAACTCTGAATTATTTCTAAACTTAATTTATTTGCTTAAAATCCTTTTTGCTCTGAACTGCTATTAATTTTTGCTTAAAAATATTCTTTGAAAAGTTTTTTCTAAAAGTCTGAAATTTTGTTTTTTTTAGTTTGAAATTTTTTCCTAAGTCTGAAAAAGGTTTCCAAGTCTCGAATCTTTCTAAGTATGAATTTTTAAAGCCTGAATTTTTTTGTGCTTAAAAACAAGTGTTTTCAAAAACTGAAAAAGTCTAAGTCTAAACTCAAAATTTGCTAAAATATGAAAACTTCTTCAACTTAGAACATCTTTTTGAAATACTCAGCCAATACTTAAAAAGTTTTTCTATAATAAAATTTTCTAAGTATTTAAACTCAAACCACCTACTTTTGAAAAATCTAGGGGGAGATTTCTTCCAGGGGGAGGGAATCTAACTTAGGATTTCAATTTCAACATTTTTTCCTTAACTTTTTGAACTAGGTTGTCATATATCAAAAAGGGGGAGATTGTTGGTACAGAATGCACCCAAGTCAAACCTGTGTTTTGATATTGGCAAAAGGGTTCAAAAGTTAAGGGTTAGTTGTTGTCTAACAAGTTTCTTGAGTGTACAGGAAAAGCCCTAGCGAAGGAATGCTAGGCACTGGCGAAGGACTGCCAGATAGGAAAAGCCCTAGCAAAGGACTGCTAGGCTCTGGCGAAGGACTGCCAGAATGGACAAGTCCTAGCGAAGGAATGCTAGGCACTGGCGAAGGGCTGCCAGAAGAAAAGACCTAGCGAAGGGCTGCTAGGCACCAAGCGAAGGGCAGCTTGGCAACTCAAGACCTGGCGAAGGACTGCCGGGCAAAAGTCCAACTGGAGGAGCCGGTTGGCACCAGGTAAATTCTCCCGAGAGGAGTAGGTGAGGACGCGTTCCCCTTGAGGGAACATTAGGCGTCGGTTCGACCTAGGGCTCCATTTTGGAGACCAAAGTCAGAACCAAGACAGCTGAAGCTGTAGAAATTAAATTAAATATTTGTTTTATTGTGTTTTGGACTAACCCTGGAAGCAGGGCCGAAGGAACGTGTGTCTGCAGCTCAGAATGCCTCAAAGGAAAGAGGCAACTGCTGACCAGGGCGCCCGGAGTGTCCCGGGCGCCCCCAAGGTGAACACAAAACACAAAGAAAGCAAATGAACCTCGACAGTACATTCTGAGGGCGCCCCCGCTGTCCCGGGCGCCCCCATGGCAAACCAACTGAAGAGTTAAACTGCTGCCGCGTCTGCACTACGCACCCAGGGCGCCCCTAGCGCACAGGGCGCCCCCAGCCTTACCAAGGAGAGCTCAGCGCTGCAGATAAGGTTTGACCGGGTCAACCAGGGCGCCCCCAGCGTCCAGGGCGCCCCAGTCAAGGCTTTATCCCGAGGATTAAGGGATAAGTCGACGACCGCGCCTCTTGTGGATCTGCTGCCACGTGGGGGGCACCCCCGTCGACCAGGGCGCCCCCAGGCACTATAAAAAGGGCGTCAACCCTCCTCTTCAGAACACCGCTTTCATTCAACACATCCAAACTCTCTGACGACCGCGCTCTGCTCCAGGAACTTCCCGACTCAAGTCCGAAGCGCCGTCGACCTCCCGCTGCACCGAAACTCGAGCCTACCTCGGGAGTTGGTAAATACAGAAGTGTAATCTTTCTTATTGCAATTTGTATTTCTCTTCTGTACTCATTCTACGCATTATAGAATTGCCCAAAGTAAACGGTCAACGACCGTGGGCCTTGGAGTAGGAGTCGACCCAGGCTCCGAACCAAGTAAAACGACCTTGTTAGCGTTGTGTTGCTTTGTCTCTATTTCCGCCGCGCACTTACTCTTTTTATTTAATCCGAACGATTTGCGACATTCACCCCCCCTCTATCGCATCTCTCGATCCAACAGCTCCCTATTGGACTTGTCTTAGAATTGGATAATTGTTATTTTGTTCCTTCGTTAATAAAGAACATTGTATCTATTTCATGCTTGAATGAAAAGGGCTACCATTTAACTTTTACTAACAATTGCTGTTACATAACTTTAAATGGTGTTCTTTATGGGACCGGAACTTTATGCAATGGTATCTACACGTTAGATTTATCCGGTGACGTTTTCAATATCGAAGTTAGCAACAAACGTGCTTGAATAGATAATCAAATAGACTCCTATACGTGGCATTGTCGTCTTGGCCATGTAAGTAAGAAACACATGACCAAATTACACCGATGTGGAATTCTGGAATCATTTGAACCTGGTTCATTTAATACATGCGAATCATGCTTAAAAGGCAAGATGACCAAATTACCCTTTTCCGAAAAAGGTAAACCAGTGGGAAAATTGCTTGGTCTAATACATACTGATGTATGTGGACCAATGTCAACTCTTGCACAAGGAGGCTATAGCTACTTCATTACCTTTATCGATGATCACTCACGATTCGGGTATGTGTTCTTAATGAAACACAAATCTGAAGATTTTGAGAAATTCAAAGAGTTCAGAAGTGAAGTAGAGAAACAGCTTGGCAAAAGTATTAAGATACTTCGATCCGATCGGGGTGGTGAATACTTAAGTCAAGAGTTTCAAGATTATCTTAGAGACAATGGGATATTGTCTCAATGGACTCCGCCATATACACCACAGCATAATGGTGTATCTGAGAGGCGTAACCGAATCTTGATGGACATGGTTAGATCTATGATGAATCATGCAACTCTTCCAAAATCCTTTTGGGGCTATGCGCTTAAGACAGCTGTTTACTTACTAAACAGAGTCCCGACCAAGGTAGTCTCTACTACTCCATATGAGACGTAGAATAGTAAGAAACCTCATTTATCTCACCTAAAGATATGGGGTTGTCCTGCTTATGTAAAGCGGACTATATCCTTGGGATTAGAATCTATAGAGATAGATCAAAACGGTTGCTTGGTCATTCGCAGTCTACATATATAGACCGAGTGCTAGAAAGGTTTAGCATGTCGGAATCCAAGAAAGGTTACCTTCCCATCAGGCATGGGATCAACCTTTCGAAGTCTATGTGTCCGCGCATAGAAGACGAGAGGATTTGCATGAATAAGATTCCTTATGCATCCGCGATAGGATCTATCAAGTATGCTATGTTATGTACTAGGCCCGATGTATCGTATGCTCTGAGCGTCACAAAAAGATACCAGTCTGATCCTGGAATGGATCATTGGATGGCTGTCAAGACAATCCTCAAGTACTTAAGAAACACTAAGGATGTGTTCCTAATATATGGAGAAGGTGATATGGTAATACGTGGGTATACAAATGTCAGTTTCCAGACAAATAAGGATGATTCCAAATCTCAGTCCGGATACGTATTTATTTTTAATGGAGGCGCAATAACTTGGAAGAGTTCCAAGCAAGACACCGTAGCGGATTCTACCACGGAAGCGGAATATATTGTAGCTTCGGAAGCAGCAAAGGAAGCAGTCTGGATCAAGAAGTTTGTCTCAGAACTTGGTGTGGTTCCAACCATTGATGAAGCAATACCGGTTTACTGTGACAACAATGGAGATATTTCACAAGCAAAGGAACCAAGGTCTCATCAGCAATCCAAACATCTGCTTCGCCGCTATCATCTGATCAGAGAGATTATAAGTAGGAATGATATACAAATTGAGAAAATTCTCACTGAAAGGAATTTAACGGATCCTTTAACTAAGGTCTTGCCTCAAAGTAAGTTTGAGAGTCATGTTAGAGCCTGTGGTATTGGGTACCGTAGCGATTGGCATTAGGCCAAGTGGGAGTTTGTTAGTGATATGAGAGAAGTGTCCTAAGGCAATCGCCTTATGATTGTAATCATTTATTCTAATAAATAAATATTCACTATTTGAGTATACATGTTTGTGTATTTGATTGAGATCTTAAACTCATTTACTGAATGTCCGCAATACAATTCACAGCATGAGAGAATTTGTGCTAAATTCACAACTAGTGATTATCTCTACATGTGCAATTGTGAAGTATTGAAATTGTCCCTAGTCGATGAATTGATAAATACAGACAGAGACTAGCATGGGTTATTCTCTAATCAGCCGATTCTCACTGGCTGGTGACATTGAGATGTCCGGAGATAAACATGAATGCTAGTTAAGGGAACTAGTTCATTGGAGTGACTGGCTGTAAAACTTCATATGGTGATCTACTTATAGATATGTCAGTGAAGTTCTTACTGTAGCTTAAGTGCGATGCCTCTTTGACTTGCGGTGTTCAAGTCATCTTGATCATGGAGACTTATACTTTGACATCTTAAGCAAGCATCTCCAAGGAGCTGTGGACCCAGGATGATTGGGTATAAGCCGAAGTGCCCGAAGATTTTTGAACAACCTACAAAGGATTCACCACTCCTTGCGAGGAGATGTATACCCGAGGCCTATCGTCGGATTGTTACTCGAAGCCTCTCACCAGAGCATGACATGTTCAGAGTATGAATCTCTTAAATACATGAGAGTAATTAGAATCCGTAGGACGGGAAAACGTTACTTGGGCTAGGTGTGACGTAGTCAGCCTAGTGGGGACTGACACACATAAACCATGTCCTGAACCAAGTGGGTATAAGATGGTGAAGGGAATGGGGCACGATTCATTATAGCGGTTGAAGGGTTTCAGAATTGTTTCTGAGGTCCACCGTTGATCTTTCGATTAATTGGGGATCATGATGTACTACTAGGTGCCACTCATGATCGTTCTATAATTAATTGATTAATTATAGACGGCCAACATAAATCGAAAGCCTATTTAGTCACACGCACTATGAGTAATCCGAGGGATTTAAAACGAGTTGAAAATTAGATTTTCCAATCAAGAAAGATTAGGTTTGGTTGAGCCAAACGATAAGTCGAATCTGAATTTTTCAGAGACGCATTGGAAGCGTAAAATGGCTAAGTCCTTTGAAGACTTAATAGATGAATTAAATAAGTTTAATTCATTGAGGCTTGGCTTGGATGGGCCGGCCAAAGAGGGCCTCCATCCTCTTTGCTTGGCCGGCCACAACAAAGGGAGAGAACCAAGTTTTTGGTTCAATTTATAAAATAAACCAAGTGTGGTTTGTTTTATAAAATTATGGATGATATAAATTTTTATACAATAAACCAAGGTTTGGTTTATTTTTCATGGAAATTAAAATGAACCATGGATTGGTTTATTTTATAAAATCAATCATGGATTGATTTACCATGATAAGGAAATTTATTCCATAGGAGAGAAGAGACTTGATTGATTTTTTATCATGAATTAAACTATGATTTTAACCATGATATAAAATAAAACTTGGCATGATGGAATAAGTTATTCCATATTTGAGAGGCTTGATGGTTGAGAGGCCACTATATAAAGGACCCAAGAGGTGCCATGAAAGATGATCCATCCAAGTATTCTTGCCTGGGCTCTCTCCCTCTCCTCCCTTCTTCCTCTTGGCCGACCACAAGGTTCTTCTCCCTTCTTCTTGCCGTGAGCACAAGGAGAAGCACCGAGGCGACGAAGTTCTTCCGTTGGGACGATCTTCCACTCCGGCCATCATCACCTTGGGATTGGGCACAAGTCATCTTCCTCCTTCTTGCCGGAATTGTGATTCCGGCCAACCTTGGTGGTGAGTTTTTCCGATGTGATTACTTCTCTCTTGGTTTTTCTTGTCGCATTCTCGGAGAATCTAGTAGTTCTTGAGAACACGAAACTCGTGGCTTTGCGAAGTCATCCCGAAGATACTCGGCGTGGACGCGAATAGAGGCGGAGCTTCCGAGGGACGCTTACGGTTGGATCTCGTCCCTTCCTTCGAGTTACGCGAGGTAATAAGTAAATTAGTTTACATTTCTGTTAAATTTTAAATATATGATCATGTCTACACAAGATAAAGTTGCATACTTAGATGTGTGGTTAAATAATCTGAGAAATTATTTATGCTAAATCTTCCGCTGCACGTAATTAATTTTAAAATTACAAACCCGCATCTATGTCAACATGCACCCGGACCCAACACGTTGAGGCGTTGGAAAAGTGTGTTATGAAGCCTTGGGGGTCGAGCCCCATTTATAGTGCACCTGGGGCCGCCCTGGACGTTGGGGGCGCCCTCCACGTGTCTCTGGATCCGCAAACCCCTATCCGGAACTCGGTCAGCCCTTATCCCTCAAGGATCGGGCTTGGAGTTTGACGGGGGCGCCCGGGACACAGGGGGCGCCCTGCTTGACTTGTTCAACAGGATTCTCAGCTGACTTGAATTTGATCGCTTCGTTGGCTTGGACCCAGGGCGCCCGAGGCACCCAGGGCACCCGGGACCACCGGGGCGCTTGGGAGCTTGAGGTCGCCTGGCCCAGTGAGCTTCCGAAGCGTTTCTTGCTCAACTGTTCGTTTGGCTTTGACCTTGGGCGCCCGGGACCTCCCGGACGCCTAGCCCAGCTGCTGCCCCTCTCCTTTGGGGCGTTCTGAGCTGCAGAAACTCGTTCCTTCGGTCCTATATCCAGGGTTAGTACCAAACATAATAAAGCAAGAATATTAGGTTTATACAGCCTTAGCTGTCTTGGTTCTGACTTTGGGTCTCCCAAATGGAACCCTAGGTCGAACCGACGCCTACTGTTCCCTCGACGGGGAACGCGTCCTCACCTACTCCTCTCAGGAGAGTTTACCTTTTACCAACCGGCTCCTCTGGTTGGACTTTTGCCCAGCAGTCCTTCTCCAGGTGCCTGGCAGCCCTTCGCCAGGTCTTGGGTACCAAGCAGTCCTTCGCCCGGTGCCTAGCAGTCCTTCGCTAGGGCTTCTGTACCAAGCAGTCCTTCGCCTGGTACCTAGCAGTCCTTCGCCAGGTCTTCGACTCCTAGCAGCCCTTCGCTAGGTGCCTAGCAGTCCTTCGCTAGGACTTCTTTCTGCACACTTAATGAACACATTAGAACACAGATAATACTTAACTTTTGAACCCTTTTGCCAATATCAAAACCCAGGTTCGACTTAGGTGCTCCCTGCACCAAAAATCTCCCCCTTTTTGATTTATGGCAATCCGGTTCAAAAAGTTAAGTTTAAACCTGGTAAAAATTCCAATTTAGTTTCCTCTCGCTGGAAGAAATCTCCCCTTAGATTTTTTCAAAGGTTCACGGGGTTTGAAAAAGTTTCTAAGTCTAAAAGGGAATTAATTTTTCAACACTTAGAACATTTTTGTAAGTTAGAAAAATATTTTCCAAAAAAATTTTAAGTTAGGCACTTGGAAATTTTGTACTTAGAAAATTTATACTTAGAAGTTTTTTAGTTTTCGTACTTTAGAAAACTCTTCTAAACTTCTTCTGAAGTTTTTTAATACATAGAAAAACTAATCTCTTTAGCACTTTAGAAAATTTTCAAGAAAATTTTGAAATGAGACTTAGAAATTTTTCTATTAGTGAAATTCAAGATAAGTACTTAGAGAACTTTTTAAATCTAGCTTAAGTAATTTTGAAATTTGACTTAAGTCAAATTAAAAATAGTTTTGAAAACAGCTAGGTCAAGTACTTAGAAACAGTTTTGAAAATAGCTTGGTCAAGTACTTAGAAACAGTTTTGAAACCAGTTTAAGTGATTTTACTTTTTGAAGAAAGGATAAAGAAGGTTTTGAAAATATTGATTTTGAAAAAACTTTTTGAAAAAGTTTTTAAACCTTCTCTCCTTTCCAATCTCTCCCCCTTTGTCATATATCAAAAGAACATTATAGCAAAAGAATATAGCAAAAGAAGTAAGGTGCTGTACTGAACCAAATCAAGGTATAAACTGGACTAAATCAATTTGAATTATCTCTTTCGGGTCCTGTCTAACCCAATTAGCTACTTGCTAACTGTTATAAATAGTAGCTTTTGCTAGGGTTAGTCAAGTTAAGTGTTCTGTTCAAGTTAGATTTTCTAAACTTGACACTTAACTTGATTACTGTATAATTTGTATTTAGTGCCCCAATTACTGCAGATGCACTGACTTAAAGCATCTTGAATTAAGGCAAAGACCTAAGCATCTCAACCCATTCTAGGTTATCAATCAAAAGTACCCTAAGGTGCTTGTGAGATGCTGACTTCTAGATCTATAGGTGCATGCAGTTCTAGAGTTAGGGCCTAGGCTAAGTCCATTTTCGAAAAAGCGCTAGTTTTAAAGGGGGTAGTTTTAAATAAAAACTAAGTTGAAAAATTGATTTTTAAAAATGCAAAAAGATTTTTCAAACTAAGTAGAAACTGATAAGTAATAAAATAGTTTTGAAAGAAATACAGAGGTAGAGTAAACCTATTCTACCAAGCATAATCCTAAACTGTGTAACTGATAAAGGACAGATAATCAAGTTAGCATCAAGCAACTAGATATGATTAGTGCATAGAAGTCAACTGGTCAAAGCAAGGACCAACACAGTCAAACACGAGTCAAACATAGTATAATAAGTCAACTAGGGTCTAAGAGGAGGGGCCCAGAGGAAAGAATGGACCGGGCTGCCAAGAGTGGATCAGTGACATCATCTCATTATACCGCGCGTCGTTGGTCTCTCGATCGGCCCTGAGGGCGTTCATATACTCCATGTGTCGGGCCTGATTTGCCTCCATTTCTTCCACATGATTTGCCTCCACTTCTTCCCTGAGGCTGTGGATCTCAGTCTCAAGCAGTGTCAGTCTCTCGCCAAATATCGGAGGTGAAGGCTCGTCTATGTGCTCCCGAGCTTCGGCCGCCACGACCTCCTCATCAGAGTCAATCTGGAGTCCGGCTCGCTGACGTCTCCACGATAAAACCCCGGTACCCGAGACCTCTATGCCCGCTAGGAAAAAGTTCCTAAAACCTATCTCATCAAATTTAGTCATCGCGGTCATCTGTCCATCGGTGATGTTACGACCTTGATGATAAAGAATGGAGGTGATGATGTGGCAGAAAGGGGTGCGCACCCGCCCCTGAGTAGTAATACTGGACGCATATAGAATCGTGTGGAACATGTGGAGTCCAATGTCGATATCTAGGTGATGGATCAATGCGTACAGTAGGAAGGTGTGGAATGGTCGCATAGTGGCGACGTCCCTAGTGGACAACGGTAGAATGCAGCGGACTAGTACTCTATAAAGAGCATAGTCCTGGACCTGAAGATCAACGGACTGAAATCGTCTAGCCAAAGGGTTTCTAGCATCCCTATAAAAGTAGGAGTATAAAGTGTCTAGGTCAATGTGAGAGTAGGGAGCATCAAAAGGAGGATCTCTGGGAGGATAGCAGCAAAAGGTAGACTGAGAAAGTCGTAGTCCAAGAAATCGGTTAAGCAACGAAGGTGTTATTGTCAAGGGCATCCCTTGAACTGTGGTGACAAACATAAGGTTATTCTATCTAACTATGTTGTTATAGAATTCTGCACATAGGATTGTGTTAATGGGATGAGTGCAGAATACAAGGTTGTCTAGTTGGTAAAAGTTAATAACATTCATGGCCAATGGACAAGATTGAGTGAAAAAATGTCTATTTAGGTAACTAGTTTTAATGGGTTTATATATTGTCCTGGCAAACTTATTGCAAAGTTCTAAGGTTGGGAACCTAGGGTCGGGGCTAGGTTCGGACCCGGGGTTTGGTTGACTTGCACGACGTTTTCTAAGACAAGAAACATGCGTTAAAAAAATTAAAAAAAAATTTAAATGCGAAGAAAAATGATACCGAGTAGCCGTTCGGGGAGGCATGGTTGAGGGCACGTGAAGGTCGCTTGGTTGCCTTGGAAGGAGAAGAGTTAGAGAGGAGAAGTGTTTTTGGGTGTGGCAAGTGAATGAAGTCTTGGAGCCTTTTATAGGGTTTGGATGGAGGGTCTGAGGGAGCCCTGATGGTTGAGGGCGCCCCGGTCAGGAGGTACGCTGCTTGGCAGCTTTTGACCTGGTCCTGGGGGCGCCCGTAAGGGCCTGGGCGCCCTATTCAGGGAGAGATGGCAGCTTTTCCTGCCTTGTTGTATTGTTGGTTAAAGCAATAGGGAGGGGCGCTCGAGGGGTCACGGGCGCCCATGTTGACTCTTGTTTGACTGTTGACTTGTTTGACTATTTGACCAGGTTTAACTATTTGACCAGGTTTGACTCTAATGATCAAGACAATTTAACTCTAATTTCGACAATATTACAGAAATCAAAATTTTTATTTAATTTAATTCCTAACTATCTCACCCGGGATCTAGTTATCAATCACGTTAACCTATGAGTTTTGTGAGACAGGTTTTAGTAGAAATAAGAAGTTATTTTGAAAAATCATGATTAATTTTGAAAAAGTTAAATTAATTTTGAAAACCCATTTAAAAAAAATTATTTTGAAAAAATGGTTGAGTCTAAGATCAATTGAAATTTGTGTTAGATTTGAATTTGACAAGAAATAACTTGAATTTGAATTTCAAAAATCGGCTTCCAGGTCTTGGCGAGGCACTAAGCCTTCTTTGCCCGTAGCCTTATTGGATCATCAACCATTTCCTTGACAAAGCCTTTTAATGAAATTTCATTTTCAAAATTACTTTTTAAAAAATTCTGGTCTAACTAGTTTAGGTCTTGGATCGGTAGCTTTGGCTAGTTCCACCAGTCTAAAGAGACCAAGTAATGTATACTTGACCTTATTAGAAGAGGCTTCCCTAACGTACTATCATCTCACCGCCACCCAATACTAGGTTGTTCAAATTTCAATTAATTGGTTCAGTCCTTAATCTAACCAGTCCTAAGTCTAAGCATGATAAATTGCAGAAAATAAGTAAACAAGCAATCATGCAATTTTACAATAAGAAAAAAGAATTTATTTAACTATAAAAATTGTTTTTAAATTGGCTCCCCCTGGACTAAAGCCACGATAATGGTTCGGCAAGATGTGAATCTTGTCCTTGGGGATCCAATATTGATTTGACCCAGTTTGGTTGTTCAGGCATAGTTTGGGTACCCATGCCTGAAGTTTAGGTCTAGACTGATTCAGTACAGCATAATATGATCTTTGTCTAGACTTGGTTCGATAGCCTAACCCGGATCGATTTAGAACTAACTTCTGTTTTCCAAGGATCATGTCAAGACCCTTGGAACCAGAAATGAATCGTTCTAAGGCTGCTCTAAGGTCCTTGACTTGAGTTTTCAAGGAGGAGTTCTCTTTCCCAAGTTTTTCAACTTGAGTAGAGGTTCCTTCTTGAACCTTCTCAGTTAAGGATCTAGAGTCAGCTCCCTCTTTCAAGAGTTTTACTTCCTGTCAGAGAGATTCGACTCGGATTTTAGCTTTCGCCAAGTCTCGAGAAAGATAGGCAATTAATTCGGTTAATTGATTTCTAGAAAACCCACTTACAGTGATTTCGCCATCCTCTGAAAATGTGAGCTTTCCATCTTCCGGCTCCGATTCTGATTCGGTTTCGATTTCTTCCGAGGCCGTCAGAGCGAGCAGGTTTGATTGTGGGGCCTCTTCTTCTTCTTCGGACGAAGATTCGTCCCATGTTGCCTGAAGGGCCTTCTTCTTTCTTGTCTTCTTCGTTTCCTTCAGATTGGGGCATTTCGTCTTGTAGTGACCCTTCATTTTGCATTCGTAATAGGTCACACTTGGTTTGGACTTTTCATTTGAAGGATCAGCTGGTTCTTCCTTTCTTCGGCTGGCTTTCCTTCTGTTGGTCTGGTTTTTTAGTTCCTTATAGTAATCCCGGGCTAGCCTAACCAGCTTGGGTCGATTTCCTTCGTTGTCTTCTGAGTCTGAGTTTGAATCAGACTCGGGTGCAGGTTGAGGCTTTTTCTTGGTCATCTTTCCAGTTTTACCTGCAACAAAAGCGATGTCTTTCTCGACCAGGGTGCAGTTAGTCTGCTCATGCAAATCTAGTTCACAAAACAACTCATCTAATTTAATTTTAGATAAATCCCTTGAAACTTTCTACGCATCTACTATAGATGCCCACAAAGTGTTTCTCGGGAAAGCGTTAAGAGCATACCTGATCAGGTCACGGTTTTCTACCTTGTGACCGATTGTGTGTAGACCGTTCATTAGCTCCTGAATTCTGGCGTGGAGCTGAGCTACAGATTCACTGTCGTTCATCTTGATTGTATACAGCTTGTTCAGTAGTAGGTCTCTCTTGCTGATTCAAGTGTCGGAGGTTCATTTGTGCAACTCAATTAGCTTACCCCAGAGTTCCTTTGCACTGTTGAATGGACCAACCCGGTTCAACTCTTCTTTGGTTAAGTCGCATTAAAGTGTCTGGGTTGCTTTGGCATCGACCTCGATTTTTCTTTTGAGTGAGGCGTCCCATTCGGTGTAGGGTTGTGGCACTCCTTCAGAATTTCTTGGGATTTCCAGACCGAATTGGATAATTATCCACATGTCCACCTGAGTTTTCAGGTGGACTTCCATCCGACTTTTCTAGTAGGAGAAATCCTCCCCACTGAAAAGTGGTGGTCTGGCGGTACTGAAGCCTTCTTGCATAGCCATCTAGGAATTATTTCTAAAAAAATAACGAAAAAGAATGTCCCAAGACTTGGTCTTGGATTAGTAGTGCGGGAGGAAAAAAAATTTATCGAGTGGTGTTGCACCAACCTCGATTAACGATAAAAAAAAATTCATTCGGGAAAAAAAATAAAAAAAAATTATTTCGTAAAAATCTAAAAAACTCTCAAATTGGTGGTTGCACCAAATTTGAGCTTTCCCGCTCTGATACCACTTGTTGGATCTAGAAAATACGATAGAGGGGGGGTGAATATCGTAAGACCGTTTTGGATTAGAGAGAGAATGCGCAGCGGAAAATTAACACAAAAACAAACACGAACACAAGGATTTACTTGGTTCGGAGTCACGGTCAGCTCCTACTCCAAGGCCCACGGTCCTTGACCATTTACTGCAGGCAATTTTATAATACGTAAAGTTTTTACAACGATGTGTACAATAATAGTGCAGTAAAAACCATAATTAAACTCTTCGTTACCGACACCCGGTGTGGATCGTATTTCGGTGCGGAGGGTTGTCGTCGGTGCTAGTATCTCGAGATCAGAAGTTTCCGGAGCAGAGCGCTTGAGCGAAGAACGTTGAGGCGTTGGAAAAGTGTGTTATGAAGCCTTGGGGGTCGAGCCCCTTTTATAGTGCACCTGGAGCGCCCTGGACGTTGGGGGCACCCTCCACGTGTCTCTGGATCCACAAACCCCTATCCGGAACTTGGTCAGCCCTTATCCCTCCAGGATCGGGCTCGGAGTTTGACGGGGGCGCCCGGGACACAGGGGGCGTCCTGCTTGACTTGTTCAACATGCTTCTCGGCTGACTTGAATTCGATCGCTTCGTTGGCTTGGTCCTAGGGCGCCCGAGGCATCCAGGGCGCTCGGGATCACCGGGGCGCCCGGGAGCTTGAGGGCGTCTGGCCCAGTGAGCTTCCGAAGCGTTTCTTGCTCAACTGTTCATTTGGCTTTGACCTTGGGCGCCCGGGAGGTCCCGAGCGCCTAGCCCTGCTGCTGCCCCTCTCCTTTGGGGCGTTCTGAGCTGCAGAAACTCGTTCCTTCGGTCCTGCATCCAGGGTTAGTACCAAACATAATAAAGCAAGAATATTAGGTTTATATAGCCTTAGCTGTCTTGGTTCTGACTTTGGGTCTCCCAAATGGAACCCTAGGTCAAACCGACGCCTACTATTCCCTCGACGGGGAACGCGTCCTCACCTACTCCTCTCAGGAGAGTTTACCTTTTGCCAACCGGCTCCTCCGGTTGGACTTTTGCCCAGCAGTCCTTCGCCAGGTGCCTGGCAGCCCTTCGCCAGGTCTTGGGTACCAAGCAGTCCTTCGCCCAGTGCCTAGCAGTCCTTCGCTAGGGCTTCTGTACCAAGCAGTCCTTCGCCTGGTGCCTAGCAGTCCTTCGCCAGGTCTTCGACTCCTAGCAGCCCTTCGCTAGGTGCCTAGCAGTCCTTCGCCAGGTCTTAGGTTTTTGCTGCCTAGTAGTCCTTCGCTAGGTGCCTAGCAGTCCTTCGCTAGGACTTCTTTCTGCACACTTAATGAACACATTAGAACACAGATAATACTTAACTTTTGAACCCTTTTGCCAATATCAAAACCCAGGTTCGACTTAGGTGCTGCCTGCACCAACAGCCACCTCCCTAGGTGACTCAACCCACACTAGACCACACCAGTGAGCCCCCGGTGCTTCTTGGCCTACAAACCTAATCTTCTTAACCTTAGACACCTTGTCCTTGTTTAAGTCATCCTTTTTACCTTTTGATGGCATCCCCTTGCCATCCTTGGACTTCTCCTTCTTGCCATAATTGTATGCTTCCCCAGCATACTTCTTTCCATTGGCCTTGGAGGTCTTAGACCGGTATCCCAAACCCGATCTATCATAGTTGGGTTTTAAGCTATCCAATACCATGTCTAAGCCCTTTGATCCAACCTTGAATCTTTCTAAGGCCTTTTCTAATGTATCAAGCCTTGCCCTCAAGGCTTGATTTTTCCTTTCCAAGTTTCTAACCTTAGTGTCCACTTTGGACACTCCTAGACCTATCCACTTTTCTAGGCATGTGTCTCCCCTTCTTGAGGTTAATGCCTTGATCCTTAGGTACACAGGTCTTAGGTCTAACACGATGAATGTTTTTCTTAGGGTGTTGATCTACCTTGTTACTCCTATACCTATCATTGTACTTAAAACTAAAATTATGCACAAATAGGCAATTTTCATTAAGCCTAGCATGCATGGAGGGATACTTAACATTTTTTTTTAAAAAAATGGAGAATTTTATTTCAAGAAGTAAAGAAAACCGTATTAGAAGGGGGGCCAGACCTGACCTTCTAATATGGCATTACAAGGAAAGGAGACAACTTATTTACATTTAAGGAGTTCTAAAGGAGATTTAAACCGGAAAAATTGAACAGAACAGCCTTCCATTATAATTCAACATCAAACGCCATAAACTCATGGGATTTCCATAATCTTGTTGATGAAAACGACATAAGAATTCTGCAGACTTGCAAAATTAGCACCTTTTTGTAACCTGGAACTTTGTGCTAAGGAAGCAACAATGACAGTTATAAGCATGCTTATGATCTTCAACCAACCATAAAGTAAATCAGCTTGAACTATTTTTGCTTCTTCCTTGAATCCGATTTTTAATATGCATGGAGGGATACTTAACATTATTTTTAATATGCATGGAGGGATTTAAATTGGAATTGCATTTTTATTTAAGGTTAGGAATTACCTTCCTTACCTTTTAAGTCCCTCCTTGTTGTGAGTTTCTTCTCTTCTTTCATTCCTCCTTCTCCCATCTTCTTAGATGCTCCATTTTCTTGAGCTTTCCACTCCTTGGGCATTTCGTGTGGTAGTGTCCTCGCTCACCACACGTGAAGCATCTAATTCTCTTTTTCTTTTCTTGGGCATCTCCAATCCTACAACTCATGTTAGATTTTAAAGGAATTGAAATAAGTTTAGGATTTACCCCCTTTTTACCTAGTGAGCACTTATCCTTGTAGTGCCCCTTTTTGTTGCACCTAAAGCATACGATATGTTTCTTAGTCTTTGCTTTGGTGGAGGTTGAGTTGGAGGCTAGGTTGACTTCTTCTTCAACCTTGGATGAAGTGGATGTTTCCTCTTGTTCTTGAATGGATGTGGGTCTCTCTTCCCCCTCAATTCTTGAAATTGACACCTCCTCTTCTTCTCTTGATGAGGTGGATGACTCCTCACTTGATTGTACCATTTCAATTGATGAGGTTGATAATTCCTCTTTCTCTTGATCTTCTTGGACACTATAAATTCTTTCTTCGAGCTCTTCCACTTTTTGAGTTAGTGTAGGGTTCTCATGACACTTTTCTAAGTTATTCCACAACTCATAAGCATTTTTATATGTCCCTACATCACTCAACACATTGTTAGGCAAAAGATTTACTAAAATACTAATTACCTTTTCATTTGCTTTTGCATGATCTTGTTGTTCTTGATTCTAATATCTAGGCCTAAGTCTCTTCCCGTGCTTATCCTTTGGAATCTCGAACGACTCTTCTATGATCATCCTACACGCCCAATCCATGCTAAGCCAAGTCTCCATCCTTGCTTTCCAATAGCCGAAATCCTCATGGTCGTAGGGCGGTGGAGTGTAGATATCATCCCCAAGTTTGTCTTCCATTGTTTTCTCCTCTAGCGTGTGCTCCCTCGGCGATTAGTCCAATGAGAGCGGTCCTTCGCTCTGATACCAATTGTTAGATCAATTCCGTACACTAGAGGGGGTGAATAGCGGTTTTCGATCCGTTCTTCCTATACGGTTAGTGTTGGAACTTGGATGGCTAGAGAGGGGGGGTGAATGTAGCCAGACACTTGAAACTTAGATCTTTTTGAATTTCTCTGCACTTCAGAGGTTAGGCAGCAGCGGAAGCAAACCAAAAACAGAGACTAAATGCAGAAACTAAACCCTAAGCTAAGCACAAACAAAAGAACGCTAACAAAGAGGATTTATAAGGTTCCGGGATAACTTGCCCCTACTCCTTAGCATGCCCTTAAGGTGGGCGATCCCTTGATCGTTGGCAGATCAAGCCCCGAAAAATCCGAATAGAATGCAACCTTCTTCTTGGTGGAGTAACCTCTCCACAGCGTTTCAAGATGAATCAAGTATTAAGTACAGGAAACACAAGAAGATCTTACTGAGCACTTAGAACCTCAAGAACACAAGCAAACTTCTCACCGAGCTCCACTCAGCGCAGATCTCACGCAAGAACTCCCTTCTTCGTGTCTTCTCGCTGATGGACTCGCCAAGCTTCTTATTTCTCTTCCAAATGTTCAAGTAACAGAGGGTTGCTTCAGATTCACAGTTGCTTGCTCAAGAGATGATGGAACAGAGTTGTCGCAAGAGCACAAGTGTTGTAGCAGAGTAATGATCGAGTATTCTCAGCGTTGTTGAGACTTCTTCGCCACCAAGCGCTTAAGTCTCTCCCACTGATTGCCAAGTCATAGCACCTCACTGCAGCCTCCAGCTGCTCACCTGTAACTGCCCACCTACCACTGAGCTCTTCTGGACTCCCTGAGCTTCCCTCAGCCGAGCCCCAGTCAGCAGCTCCAGCAGCGCCAGCGTCCGTTGCAACCTGAGATGGAAAACGGACAAACCTGCTCCAAGGAAAGACTCCCATTGACTCTCCTTGTGTGTTTGAATCCATTCCTGTCACCTGCAACCTTGATCAGATCATTAGCACAGCAAATCAAGCAGAGAATCAAATATCAGAGATTAAGAGTAGAGACAGCAGTTGTGTTCAGACGTGATCAGAGCGTCTAACAGCGTATTTTGAATTAAAGTGATCGGTCACCGGACCGATCCAGGGCTCGTGGATCGGTCACCGGACCAATCCACAGCTTTGATGGGACTCCCAGCTTTCGTAGCCACACATGCCTGATCGGTCACCAGACCGATCAGGCTGTGACCTGATCGGTCACCAGACCGATCAGGAAGCTCCCTGACCGATCAGGCTCCAGCCTGATCGGTTATAACACGGAGTCCGCGACACCTGATCGTTCACCAGAACGATCTGAACAGTATTCCAGATCGGTCACCAAATCGATCAGGAGCCGATCAGTAAGGTTCCCAAAACCTACTGTATGCTCCCTGATCGGTCACTAGACCGATCAGGAGTCGATCAGTAGCCCAACAAGGTCACTATGTGTTCCCTGATCGATCACCAGACCGATCAGTCATCGCTGGATCGGTTACCAGACCGATCCAGGAGGGAACACCGTGCCAGCTTCCCTGATCGGTCACCAGACCGATCCAGGCAACGTCAAATCCACTCCAAGTCACGAGAACAAGCCTCCAACCCTTCTCTGACTCGTGCTTGGTCCACCGGACCAAGACTCCATGCCCAGTTTCACTCACTAGGACTTCAACCTAGCCCTCCAAGCTAGGACCTGGCCCTCCAAGCCGGGATTTCATCCAACCTAGCCCTCCAAGCCAGGACTTCATCCAACATAGCCCTCCAAGCTAGGACTTTTCCACACCTAACCCTCCAGGTTAGGAATTTTTACACCTAGCCTTCCAAGCTAGGACTTTTCCACATCTAACCCTCCAGGTTAGGAATTTCCACACCTAGCCCTCCAAGCTAGGACTTTTCCACACCTAACCCTCCAGGTTAGGAATTTCCACACCTAGCCCTCCAAGCTAGGACTTTTCACACCTAACCCTCCAAGTTAGGATTTCATCCACCTAGCTTCTCAAGCTAGGACCTGACCCTCCAAGTCAGGCTTTCATCAAACCTAGTCCCACTAGGTAGGCCTAGTCCACGACCAGGACTTAATCCCAATCATCTCATCAACCTAAACTAAAATCAGTGTCAACACCAAAACAACAATCAGGGTCAGACTGCATCAACAATCTCCCCCTTTTTGTTATTTAACAACCTGATTTTATGTTTAGGAATTTGAATCCAATTATCTCAAATCTCAGAATTGTAGGAGAATCAGGATCCTCCCACTACAACATTTAAACTCATAATCGTCCTAAACTTAACCAACCACACTCTCCCCCTTTGTCAAACACCGAAAAAGGTGTAGACGGGTTGTTAAGTTTAAACTATACTCCCCCTCAACCCTAGGGGTAACCCAAAACAATATAAGATTTGAATTAATTTTGGAAAACATATGAAAACATATGATAAATATAAAGCATGGCAAACCAATCATATGCATCATATGAACATGGAGTAGCAATAAACATAGCAATGCATAATAAGACATACATGACGATAGCAGGCATATGAACAATCATATAAACTAACAATAAGCATAATATAGTAAGTCAAACATGAAAATCAGTCATAGCGTCAGATGCATCACATTGCATCTAAGTCAAGTCAAATACAGCACAAAGCCACAAAAGTCAACATCATCAATGCTCAGCGGGATCATCGTCAGATGTATCATCAATATAAATGAAATCCCCTGGTGGAGTGCTGCTGGAGGGCGTAGCGTTAGGAAACGTATGCAGGTACCACTCCGCGTACCACGCCTCCTGCTGTGAGCATATCCTAGAAACATCGGATGCTATAGTGAGTAGTCGGTGATCGAAGGACCGAAGCTCAGAGCTGACCTCTTGTCGCCAGAGCTCTGAAATATGAAACTCGCGCTGCATCATCCGCTCCAGCTCCGCAACCTGCCAGCGGAGATCTGGATCCGGCTCATAGTAATCCTCAGCAGCAGCGGGCGGCTCCTGATCATGGGCTGCCCCAGGTAACTCCCCGACACGTCTCATATCCTTCCACCACAGCCCCTGCGGTCTGACAACAATACCAGACTGGACCAATGTGCGTCGGTCAAGTCGGTAGTCCTACCGAACCATAGGTACGATGCTGCCCTGGGAGACGTCGATACCAACCGACTGCAGCCAAGCAGTAATGATATGGCCAAAAGGCATGAAAACTGTCTGACAGTCGATCTGGCTGTAGGTGATGATGGAGAAATAGATGATAGTCACTATATCAAAGTCTAACTGCTGATGCATCCCGTAGAGCATCAAGTAGTGGAATGAGTGAATTTCATCTAAGTGCTTCGAAGTAGTACGAATGAGACAGTTAGTGATAATTTTAAACAAGACATAATCAACGGGGGAAAGCCGGAGAGCGGCAAATGTAGGAAAATCACCGACGGACCCACCGGGACCCCCTGGCCTGGGATGGCCGAAAAAGTACTCGTAGATGGAGTCAGGAGTGACTCCATCGAAGGGATCCGAAAGAAAAGGATAGAGTGGAAAGTTATTATCTGATCGGCGACAGCTAAGAAAGGCAGTGAAGGCAGATAGATTAAAATTAAGGTTGATATTGGTGACACGGGTCCTCCACCCAGTACCCTCTCCACTGACCAAGTTGTTATAGAATTCGAAGACCAAATCAAAGTTGATTGGCCTCTCAAGGAAAAGAATGGATTGAATTTCATAAAACTCAATGATTCGTCATACCGGCGGACACTGTTCGTAAATGAATGCTTGGTCCACTGTTCGACAGGGCATGAGTTTGAAAGTGTGATATTCAAAGGCTAGTGCGTAATGAATATTTTAAAATCTGGTATGAGGAAGTGGTTGAGGGTTTGAAGAAGATGAGGGAGCTCTGGATCGAGAGCTACCCTCAGCTGACTCTTTGCCTTTGGAGGACCCTTTAGCGGGTTCCTTGCCCTTAGTGGTTTTCCTAAGGGGTGGCAACAAATTGAATCCAATGAAGGGAGATTATAAACAATAGAGATTGATCATGTAATGATGACACAAGAATGAATTATAACATAAGATGGAATTGATCATATGAACATAAGTTTAATCAAAGAAACAAGATTTGATCAAGGGAAGAATCAGATCATGATACAGATTGGAAATGATTAGGTTTAATCACTAGGGTGAAGTCATGGTAAGGCCACGACACCAAATTGGATGGATCAAGTTGATAATCATGGCACAAAATAAAGGATCACAAAGGTAAGATTCGATCAAAAATCATATAACAATAAGATTTGATCATATGGGAAGATACACACGGCACACACCAAAATAAACCCCAAAGTCAAACATCACGGTTAGTTCACCAAGTATTATGATATTTGAAGTAATCAGTAAGAAAAGATTTGAAACTCAAAGCTTACTTAGGTGCCATTGATGATTTGTTTTGAGAAAACACTCTCTGAAACTTGCACAAGAAAGAATCGCAACGCAGGGGACAAGCTCGCAGCTAGCAGTTGCTGAGAACACCAACAGCAAGAAGAAAAACTCACACGCACGGGGAGAAGTGGAACTCACTCGCAAGAAGGAGACGCAAGAAGAGCTCACGCACAGGAAGAGAATGCGCAAGAAGTAAGTTTCGGCGCTAGGGCTTGGGAGATGTAAGGTTTAGGAGAAATTAATCGGTTGGTGGATTGGTCCACCAACCGCAATTTAATGTGATCTAACGGATCATCGTTCGATCTGGGAGCGCCCAAACCGATCAGGCACCAGCCTGATCGATCTAGCCTGGTCCTGATCGGTTGGGTGACCGATCAGGCAGGCTCCTGATCGATCGGCTGATCGATCAGGGAGCGAACAATAGGTTTGGGAGGGTTTTCGTGAGCCTCCTGATCAATCTGTGGACCGATCTAGACAGCGAGCCAATCGGTCTGTGGACCGATCCAGGCCAACACAGAGAGATTGTAGAGGGGTATCGCAATTTGGCTGGATCAGTCCGTTAGACTGATCAGACATTCTCCTGATCAGTCCGGTGACCGATCAGGATCCCTGAATTTTTCTGATACGATCTGAAATTTCAGTTTCAAACTCCCAGACGATTTCTGATAAGATCAGATGTAAGTTTATCGATCTTGAAAGTGTTCTCATGACTATAATTGATCCTTTAACAAGGATCAAAGGTCCTTATGGGTCTAACAAACACTTTGCTCCACCCAAGTGGAGTCAAACTCAATCAAAACCATTCAATCAATTTTCAACCAAGTTTGTATCCAAATAAGGTTACCAATCAAGTTTCCTTGATTGGAATGTCCAAGTATGATCATGGAGCCAAATACACATATGTTATGCATTGGTTTTCCCCATACTTGGTCACCATAGTGATCATTATCTCGTCAACCAAATTTCTCAAGGGATGCATTGACATTTTGGGAAATTTGGTTGATCCTAGCATCTCACCCCATTTCTAGCAAACAAAAAATGTTTTGTTGAACCTTATAGTTTGTGTGAGATGTCCCCAAGTTATCCAATTGTTGCCCAACAATTTTGAGATGATCATGAAGGGTTTTGAATGCATTTCAATCCTATGAAGCGCGACACATTCCCAATTCCCTTCTTAAGAAACTAAATTCATTCTCGAAAAGTGGTTTAGTGAAAATGTCCGCTAGATTCGATTTGGACTCTACATGTGAGAGTACAATGTCTCCTCTAGCAACATGATCCCTGATGAAGTGGTGACGCACTTCAATTTGCTTTGTTCTAGAATGGTGGACAGGATTCTTTGTTAGGTTAATAGTGCTAATGTTGTCACACAACACTTGCACACCTTTGTAACTTAATCCATAGTCCTCTAGAGTATGTATCATCCACAACAATTGTGATACACTCTCTCCCATGGCGATATATTCTGTCTCGGTCGTGGAGAGAGCCACACAATGTTACTTCCGACTTGACCAACTAACTAAAGATGAACCTAAGAATTGGTAGCCCCCACTTGTTCTTTTCCGGTCCAACTTGCATCCGGTATAGTCAAAATCGGTATAGCCAATTAGGTCAAAAGACTCAGTACGGGGGTACCATAGGCCAACTCCAATTGTGCCTTTAAGGTATCTCAAAATTCGTTTAACAGCAATTAGATGAGATTCCTTGGCACAGACTTGATACCTAGTGCACATCCCCACAGCAAAAAGTATATCAGGTCGACTAGTTGTGAGGTATAGCAAACTACCTATCATGCTCCGATATTGAGTCAAATCAACAGGTTTACCACTGTCATCATTGTCTAAGCGTGTGTTTGTCGCCATAGGAGTGGTTACCTCTTTAGAATCACTCATGTTAAATTTTCGGAGCATCTCTTGAGTATACTTCGATTAGTGCACATGGATTCCGTCTCGAGTTTGTTTGATTTCGAGTCCAAGGAAGAAAGTCAATTCTCCTACTAGACTCATCTCAAATTCACTCTCCATGTGTCCAATAAACTCATTCAAATAGCCCTTATTGTTTGAGCCACAAATTATGTCATCGACATACACTTGGGCTACAAATATATTGTCACCATCTCTTCAGAGAAATAGTGTAGGGTCTATTTGTCCTCTAACAAAACCCTTTTCAATAAGAAATGTCGACAACCTTTCATACCAAGCTCGGGGTGCTTGTTTAAGACCATAAAGTGCCTTCTTGAGTTTGAACACGTGGTTTGGGAATTCGGTACTGTCAAACCCTGGAGGTTGTTTGACATAGACTTCTTCTCTAATTAAACCATTTAGAAAAGCCGATTTGACATCCATTTGATATAGCTTGAAACCACGATGTGCTGCAAATGCAAGCATCAATCGGATGGACTCTAATCCTGCCACGGGAGCATAGGTCTCATCATAATCAAGGCCTTCAACTTGACTGTAGCCTTTGGCTACTAAGCGTGCCTTGTTTCTTATGATTTCTCCCTTATGGTTTAATTTATTCTTGAAGACCCATTTGGTTCCAATAATGGTGGTCTTCTTAGGTCTAGGGACTAAGTCCCAAACTTGACTTCTTTCGAATTGACCTAGTTCATCTTGCATGGCAATGATCCAATCGGGATCATTTAATGCTTCGTCAATTTTTCTAGGTTCAATTTCTGAAATTAAGGCAACTTCATTAGCCTCATTCCTAAATAATGATCTAGTCCTAACCCCATGATGGATGTCTCCAACAATTTGGTCTTGGGGATGGCTAGAGGCTAACCTAGTTTGCCTTGGTGTTGGTGGTGCTTCTTGAATAGTTTCACTAGACACCGGCTCAGCCTCAGGATCCGGCTGATCTATGGGTTGTCTAGGTTCACCGTCATCAGATTCATTACCATCAACAACACTTGGATTTTAATTCAAACCTAGCTTCCTAAGTTCGAATTGAGCTCCTTCGACATCTTCTGGTTGATCATTTGCTTTTGGAATTTCTTCAAAAACAACATCATAAGATTCTTCAACTACTCTAGACTTCTTGTTGTAGACTCGGTAGGCTTTACTAACTAGGGAGTACCCGACCAGTATCCCTTCATCAGCTTTTGCCGTGAACTTTCCAAGGTGGTCCTTGGTGTTTAGGATAAACACCTTACAACCAAACACCCTAAGGTGTTTAATCGTAGGTTGTTTTCTAAACCAAAGTTCATGAGGAGTCTTTCCTAAGAATCTATGGATGAGGACTCGATTTTGCACATAGCAAGCTGTGTTCACAGCTTCGGTCCATAAGTAACTCGGTAATGAGTACTCATTGAGCATGCTTCGTGCAGCCTCTTGTAAGACCCGGTTCTTCCTCTCTACAACACCATTTTGTTGTGGTATTCTAGGAGTGAGAACTCATGTCTATACCCTCTATCTTGACAAAACTCTAAAAATCTTTGATTTTGGAATTCACCTCCATGATCACTTCTTATTGTCTTAATTGTTGATGATTTCTCATTTTTAACTCTTCTACAAAAAGAAATGAAAACATCAAAGGTTTGATCCTTATATTTAAGAAAATAGGTCCATGTGTATCTAGTAAAATCATCAATGATCACAAAATAATATCTACTACCATTCAAGGATATAATAGTACTACAATCAAACAAATCCATATGAAGTAAATCTAATGCGATAGAAGTACTTATAGTGCTTTTACCTTTATGTGCAGATTTTGTTTGCTTACTCATTTGACATGCATCACAAAGTTTATCCTTTCCATACTTGATGCTTGGTAAGCCAAGGACTAATCCCTTGTTGGTCAATTTCCGGATATTCTTCATGTTCACATGTGCTAGTCTCCGATGCCAAAGGGTGGACTCATCTTCTCTTGACATGAAACACTTAGCAAAGGCATTAATAGCACTTTTAAATTAAACTTGATAAATGTTATCTATCCTTGTGCCTACTAGTACCGTGTCAAATGTGTCATGTTGTCTAACTAGACATTGACTTGATTGGAAATCAATTGTGTAACCCGCGTCACACAATTGACTGACACATAGGAGATTGAAAGTCATCTCCTTGACTAGAAAGACATTCTTAATTCTAAGACATTCAGATATTTGAATGTCTCCTATTCCTATAATCTTAAGACTACCATTGTTACCAAATGAAACATTACCTCTATTTTTGCATTGGAGGGTAGTGAATAATGATCTATCCCCGGTCATATGTTTGGAGCACCCACTATCAACGAACCAAGTTGATAGATGCTCCCCCTCAATCACAACCTACACAATTCCAAAAATAGAAGATTTAGGTACCCAAATCTTGGGACCTAAAGCACCTACTAAGCAAGACTTAGGCACCCATGCCTTGACTACTTTTCTTTGAATCCTAGGTGTCTTAGATTGTCCAACATCAGTCCTAGACATTAAGGACACAAATGATGGTTCTTTGGGTCGGTAACCAATACCGGCCCTATTGTACACAGCTCTTTGTGCATTTAGAATCATGTCTAGAGTCTTTGAGCTAGTTGAGAATTTCTCAAGAACACTCTTGAGTCTCTCAACTTCACTCTTCAAAGATTTATTTTCATCCTCTAATATTTCTACATGTAAATCATCAACATCCTCATCCTTCGAGGATTTCAATTGTTCAACCTCTAATTTCAATGCTTTAACCTTTGATTTTGACTTTTTCAATAAATCGGTTAAACAAGCAATAGTCCTATAGCATTTATCGAGTTCGGGAGTGATTACGTCTTCATCATCCGAAGATGATGAAGTCACGTTTGATGAGTCACTTGATTCATCACTGCTTTCTTGATCTTCCAATGCCATGAGTGCTACATGGCGAGTACTCTTCTCCTCTTTCTCTTCATTGGATGAACTTGAGGAGGATTCATCCCATGTGCCCTTCAAGGCCTTCTTC
Organism: Boesenbergia rotunda; assembly: GCA_024364735.1. NCBI lineage: Eukaryota > Viridiplantae > Streptophyta > Magnoliopsida > Zingiberales > Zingiberaceae > Boesenbergia > Boesenbergia rotunda. The sequence continues at coordinate 62,219 of JAGFNQ010004291.1, forward strand.
TTCTTCTTGGATTTATCCTCCTTCTTCTTGAATTTCTCCTCCTTTTTCTTTAGCTTTGGGCATTCACTCTTGAAGTGCCCTTTCTTGCTACACTCATAACAAGTAATGTTAGATTTATCAACCTTAACTTCACTAGGGTTACCTTTACCCTTGAAGCGTCGGCTCTTCCTCATCATTCTTCGAACAAAACTGGCCATCTATGAGGAAGAAGACCCACTGCCATCCTCCTCAGAATCGGACTCGGACTTGAATGAGGATGAAGATGAAGAGACTTCCTTCTCCTTCTTCTTCTCCTTCTTCTTCTTGTTGGTCTTTTCCCCTGCAACTAAGGCAATCCCCTTCTCCTTAGGGCCTTTGTTATCCATTTCATGAAGCTCCATTTCACAAAATAAATCATCTACTTTGACAATTGATAAGTCCTTGGAAACCTTGTAGGCATCCACCATGGATGACCACAAAGCGTACCTTGGAAAAGCTTTTAGCACATACCTCACAAGGTTGCAGTTCTCGACCTTTTCATCAATAGAGTGGAGACCATTGAGGACTTCCTTGAACCGACTATGTAGTTCACTCACCGTTTCGCTCTCCTTCATGGAGAGGTTTTGTAGTTGGTTAAGGAACAAATCCCTCTTGGCGATTCTTGAGTCTCGGGTTCCCTCATGAAGTTCAATAAGTTTATTCCACAAATCCTTTGCACTTGTAAAGGGACCAACCTTGATGAGTTGATCTTTGTTCATTCCACATTGCAAAGTCACCACCGCCTTCGCGTCGGCTTCACTTTTCCGAGTTTGCTCAGCCGTCCAACGCCAAGATTCCAATTCTTTTCCTTCATCATCCTTCGGAGGGGTAAAACCCTCCTTCACAGCGAACCATGTGTTGATATCCATCTTTAGATAGTACTCCATCTTCGATCTCCAATATTGAAAATCTGCTCCATCGAAGAAGGGAGGTTGGGTGGTGCTAAAACCTTCTCTCAACGCCATTGTTGATAGCTCTCGGTTGTTAATCCGCTTGTACAGAGCCCCAAGCTCTGATACCACTTGTTGGAACTTGGATGACTAGAGAGGGGGAGGTGAATGTAGCCAGACACTTGAAACTTAGCTCTTTTTGAATTTCTCTGCACTTCAGAGGTTAGGCAACAGCGGAAGCAAACCAAAAACAGAGACTGAATGCAGAAACTAAACCCTAAGCTAAGCACAAACAAAAGAACGCTAACAAAGAGGATTTACAAGGTTCGGGGATAACTTGCCCCTACTCCTTGGCGTGCCCTTAAGGTGGGCGATCCCTTGATCGTCGGCAGATCAAGCCCCGGAAAATCCGGATAGAATGCAACCTCCTTCTTGGTGGAGTAATCTCTCCACAGCGTTTCAAGATGAATCAAATATTAAGTACAGGAAACACAAGAAGGATCTTACTGAGCACTTAGAACCTCAAGAACACAAGCAAACTTCTCACCGAGCTCCACTCAGCGCAGATCTCACGCAAGAACTCCCTTCTTCGTGTCTTCTTGCTGATGGACTCGCTAAGCTTCTTGTTTCTCTTCCAAATGCTCAAGTAACAGAGGGTTGCTTCAGATTCACAGTCGCTTGCTCATGAGATGATGGAACAGAGTTGTCGCAAGAGCACAAGTGTTGTAGCAGAGTAATGATCGAGTATTCTCAGCGTTGTTGAGACTTCTTCGCCACCAAGCGCTTAAGTCTCTCCCACTGATCGCCAGGTCACAGCACCTCACTGCAGCCTCCAGCTGCTCACCTGCAACTGCCCACCTACCACTGAGCTCTTCTGGACTCCCTGAGCTTCCCTCAGCTGAGCCCCAGTCAGCAGCTCCAGCAGCGCCAGCGTCCGTTGTAACCTGAGATGGAAAACGGACAAACCTGCTCCAAGGAAAGACTCCCATTGACTCTCCTTGTGTGTTTGAATCCATTCCTGTCACCTGCAACCTTGATCAGATCATTAGCACAGCAAATCAAGCAGAGAATCAAATATCAGAGATTAAGAGCAGAGACAGCAGTTGTGTTCAGACATGATCAGAGCGTCTGACAGCGCATTTTGAATTAAAGTGATCGGTCACCGGACCGATCTAGGGCTCGTGGATTGGTCACCGGACCAATCCACAGCTTTGCTGGGACTCCCAGCCTTCGCAGCCACACGGGCCTGATCGGTCACCAGACCGATCAGGCTGTGACCTGATTGGTCACCAGACCGATCAGGAAGCTCCCTGACCGATCAGGCTCCAGCCTGATCGGTTATAAGGCAGAGTCCGCGACACTTGATCATTCACCAGAACGATCTGAACAGTATTCTAGATCGGTCACCAGACCGATCAGGAGCCGATCAGTAAGGTTCCCAAAACCTACTATATGCTCCCTGATCGGTCACCAGACCGATCAGGAGCCGAGCAGTAAGTGAACTGCGTGCTCCCTGATCGGTCACTAGACCGATCAGGAGTCAATCAGTAGCCCAACAAGGTCACTGTGTGTTCCCTGATCGGTCACCAGACCGATCAGTCATCGCTGGATCGGTCACCAGACCGATCCAGGAGGGAACACCGTGCCAACTTCCCTGATCGGTCACCAGACCGATCCAGGCAAGGTCAAATCCACTCCAAGTCACGAGAACAAGCCTCCAGCCCTTCTCTGACTCTTGCTTGGTCCACCAGACCAAGACCTCATGCCCAGTTTCACTCACCAGGACTTCAACCTAGCCCTCCAAGCTAGGACCTAGCCCTCCAAGCCGGGATTTCATCCAACCTAGCCCTCCAAGCTAGGACTTTTCCACACCTAACTCTCCAGGTTAGGAATTTTCACACCTAGCCCTCCAAGCTAGGACTTTTCCACACCTAACCCTGCAGGTTAGGAATTTCCACACCTAGCCCTCCAAGCTAGGACTTTTCCACACCTAACCCTCCAGGTTAGGAATTTCCACACCTAGCCCTCCAAGCTAGGACTTTTCCACACCTAACCCTCCAGGTTAGGAATTTTCACACCTAGCCCTCTAAGCTAGGACTTTTCCACACCTAACCCTCCAGGTTAGGAATTTCCACACCTAGCCCTCCAAGCTAGGACTTTTCCACACATAACCCTCCAGGTTAGGAATTTCCACACCTAGCCCTCCAAGCTAGGACTTTTCCACACCTAACCCTCCAAGTTAGGATTTCATCCACCTAGCTTCTCAAGCTAGGACCTGACCCTCCAAGTTAGGCTTTCATCAAACCTAGTCCCACTAGGTATGCCTAGTCCACGACCAGAACTTAATCCCAATCATCTCATTAACCTAACCTAAAATCGGTGTCAACACCAAAATAACAATCAGGGTTAGACTGCATCAACAGTTAGTTGCGCAAGCAGAATATACAATAAAAACAACACTAACAATGTAAAACAATGCTAACTGTAACACCCCAAATTTGTCAATGTAAAATCATGACAATGTATGAAAATGGTTATAATGAAATGATATAAATTTCATGCAATCACATGCTATGAAATGTCATGAATACATAAAATATTACATTCATGAAATATTATTATCATGAAATATTATCATGAAATAGTATATGCATGAAATATTATTATCATGAAATATTATCATGAAATATTATATTCATGAAATATTATTATCATGAAATATTATATTCATGAAATATTATTATCATGAAATATTATCATGAAATAGTAGATTCATGAAATATTATTAATATTATGAAATTTCATGATGGGCTTGGCTTAATGGGCTTTGATATGGATTAGTGCAAAATGTGATAAAAAGGAGGGAGCGAGGATTGAACCTTGAATCTCCTAGTTGCACTCACCATGTCATAACCAATGAACCAAGCAATATTTCATGTAGAAGGAATAAGAAACATGCTTGTTAAGTGTGTAAGAGGGAAGAGACATACCTCTTCACAAGAGGTGTATAAATAGGATTAAGAGAAGGAAGTTAGAGGAAGTTACTTCATTCTTTCTTCCTCCTTTCTTCTTTGCCGAGCCTAGCATTGCCTTCTTCCCTTGTGTTTTCGAAATTCCAACCCTAGGGTTCTAACCCTAGGGCAATTGCAAGGAGGGAAGCCAAGTGTCTTTGCCTTCTATCAAGACCAAGGAGTCTTAGAGGAAAATTTGAAGAAAAAGGCCTTCACATACCCTTCAAGTGTAGGGTACCCTACGATTTAAAGAAGTTAAATTCCAGCGCTAGGATGTATGTATCCTCTCGCCTGCAGTGTAATCGTTTCGTGTGATTTGTATGTTCTTCTTGTTGTTGTTGTTGAAAAAAAAAGGAACCTTCTTCCCTTGTAACCATTCGGCCACCACCATGAAATGGGTTTTGGTTGCTTCTTGATACATGAGGATATCCCTAGGAACTTAGGGTATGAATGTATGTTGTTTTCCAAATTTTTGAGAAGACAAAAACTAGGGTTTGGTGTCCTACAAGGTTTCGGCCACCTATGCTTGGAGGTCCAAGAAGGGAGTTTTTGATCAAGCTGTGATATATGCTAGTACCCCTAGGGACTTTATACTCATATGCGATATTTCCAAATTTTTGGAAGGACAAAAACTAGGGTTTGGTACCCTACAAGGTTTCGGCCAAGAGAAGAATGGCTAGAGTTTTTGTGTTGCTTGATATCCTATTATGTTCTCATGATTAGTGGTGTAGATAACATGTTTGTGTGAATGTTTGTGTGAAGGTTGGATGTCAAAAACCTAGCCTAGCCATGTTACACCATTCGGCCACCCTTGTAAGTTAGGGTTAGTGGAATCTAACCTCACTTTGAAGTATAAATCATGGTCAATTGTTAACATGAAGCATGCTACTACATATGTGATGTGTGTATAATTTATGTGACCTATCTTGTTAGGTATAAAAGCATGCCTTATAGCCCATGGGGCACCTTGATGATATGAACATGATGTGTTTGATAATATGCTTGAAAAAGGATACTCTATTGAACTGGGATCAAGAGCACCCGAATGTGTGGTGTGTCCCTAGGGGATCAAGAGCACCCGAATGTGTGGTGTGTCCCTTTGAGAAGTGATTAAGAGTACCTTTAAGCATATACATGTATGAGTAATTGCATGATAAATTACTTTACTTTGAAGGTTGTGTACCCGACTCGGAAGGGGGTCGTTAAACAAATCCAATGTGCATGTTAACTGAAGGTCATGGCATTGGTAGGACGGAAGGGTCCTGCTCTAATTAGATTGGTGGCTCGCTACCCCAATTTATTAGGGAACGCGCATGATGTGGTACTACAACTGGGCCCTAGATGATGATATATTTTGAAGTACTTACCATTATGGAACCTTTTTGAAAAACATTTCTCATCATGTGATCTTGTTCCGTGAAGTACTTAGAGATAAATTGATGTGATGTTTATGATGCTTTGATGAGATGCTTATGATGCTGATAATTCTATCTGATTACTGTGTACATGATATGATGTATCGATATGGATTTTGCGAGTAGGCCCGGATTCTTACTAAGCATGTTTTGCTTACTAGTTCATGTTGTTTTTCTTATGCTGCAGATGGCGGTAAGAAATACTCGAACTAAGGAAGAGGCAGAGGGAAGGCTAGAGGATGTGTGTGGTGATGGCTCGGGAAAGGATGAAAGATTCTATCTACCTTAGTTTGTCTAGAATCTAACTGCTTCCGATAAAAGATTGAAATTGTATTACTATACTCTGAATATATGATGATTGTGACTACTCTACTGTTAGAGATATGGAACCTAGGTCATGTTAGATAATACTATTATGAATGTCTAATTCTTATAGTATGCATGCTCAGTAAAATGCTAGATGTTTACTATTTTCGGTTGCTTATGATAAATTCTTTTGTATATGCTTCTTTTACATGTATCTAAGACTAGATAACTCTTGCTATATTCTTACTTGAGATTCCATGCTATAGTGTGTTAAATGATCTTCATATTAGGTTGTAAATGCATGTAGATATAAAAGAAATGAAAAACCTTGCTTGGTAAATTAGTCTTCAATAAGCATGCTTATTACTAGTTCATGTATTGTAATTGTTTTGTTTGGAATTGTTTTGTTTGGATATACATGCTTACCTTGATAAAATGATATGAATGTATGGACCCGTAACCCCGCCTTAAGGGTAGATATAAGGTCGGGCGTTACACTAACAAACCGATTTTACTTGGTATCCACCCCTAAAGGTGACTAATCCAAGAATCCGTCGGTGGATCACTCCCCGAATAACCTCCGGCTAGCCCTCGTCGCTCCTTGTGGGTGGAGAAACCTCGCCACAATCACCAAGTACACCTCTGAGCACAAGGAGACTACTAACAAGCCTTAACCAAGTTTGTTTCGTCAAGCGTCTCAGCCCTCACGAAGTCCTCTTTAAATAGAACTTAGGGTTGACAACCAGCCACCAGTCGACTGCTCCCAGGGCAGTCGACTGGTGCCACTGAAAATCGACCGTTGCAACCCCAACGTTCGAATTTTCAGCCAACTCACCAGCCTCTACCAGTCGACTGCTCCCAGGGCAGTCGACTGGTCCGAGGATGAAAACCTTCTGTGAGTTTTATCAGTCGATTGCCCCACTCACACACCTAGGGTTTCCCTTCCCGAGTACACTTCTCTCAGCACTTGAACCCTAGGATTTCCCGAGTACAATCACACAGCACTCGTACCCTCACGACTTGACTGACTCCTCACCAGCAGCCTCGACTATTGCCTTCGCGCCCTCTTCATCTTCGGCTCCCATCCCTCGGATTGACACAAGCCTCTAGCTTGCCTCCATGCCATCCTTCACGTATGACTCGAAGTCCATGCCCCTCAGCCCATCGTCCCTGCTCTCCAAGGTCCTCGGGTGCACACAAGCCTCCAGCTTGTCTCCATGCCACCCTTCACCGTACCGAGGTCGTCCAGTCAAGTCAATATGTGTAAACCTACACAATCTGCACACTCAACATACACATATTAGAGCACAAGGGAAACCTAACTTAAACCCTTTGCCCAAACATCAAAACACTTGGTCACTCCGGACCACAGATTGCCTCAACACAACCATCTTCTCGTGTGATATCGAATGCCCATTGATTAATTTAAATTACTGATAATTTTAATTAATCAACATCTAACTCCTTGATTAGTACCACTCATCCTTATCATCATGTTGGACCAAGTTCACCTGCAGGTTTTAACACGATGAACCTTATGAGCTCATCAAAGGGGCATCATCATCCCGACTCACCAGGACACAGATTTCATCTATAATCACCGGCACACCATGTAAATAATATTATTTTCCAACTTACCAGGCATATCGATTTAACAGAACAAATCTCGTCTATTGGTAAATCAAAGAAATAACTACTAAGTACATGTGCCCGTTATTATATCGAGATTCAGAGCATGTACTCCATAATAAACTGAAGTTTGATCCAATTATAAAGTCAGTATAAATTGGATCACCTCTATGTTGGTCCTGCTCAATGCACACAAAGTGCACTAGTGTAATTCTATGGTCAAGACAAACTAACACCAAATTACACTACAACCATCCCGATGGTTTGTCCAACTCCATCTCGGTTGTGAGCCTTTACTTATACTCTACAATAAACTGATAACATGATCATCTGTGTGACACCACACACCATGTTATCTACAGTGTAGAGTATTAGACATTTTGCACATACTAATATAAACATCCAACAATGATCTTGTGATTCTCTTTCAAAATGTAGATGCTCATACAGAAAAGGCAAGACGTTTAGTATACATCCTAACAATCTCCCACTTATACTCAAAGACTCTGTTGTTCTCATAGTGCCATACATTTGACTCCCATATCCTCCACATGCCTATCAAAAGCTCTCGCCGGAAGGGCCTCAGTGAAAGGATCTGCCAGGTTGTCCTCCGATGCAATCTTGGTGACAGTCACTTCTCCTCGCTTTAAGATTTCTCGTATCAGGTGGTACTTGCACTCTATGTGTTTACTCGCCTTATGGGCTCGTGGTTCCTTCGAGTTTGTAACTGCACCACTGTTATCACAATAAATTGTGATAGATCTGGGTAAATCAGGAATCACATCCAAGTCCATCATAAAGTTCCTGAGCCATACAACTTCCTTGGTCGCCTCTGAGGCTGGCACATACTCAGCTTCCATGGTGGAGTCTGCCACGTATTTCTGCTTGACACTCCTCCATACTATGGCTCCACCTCCTAAAGTAAACACAAACCCCAAGGTAGACTTACTTTTGTCCCTATCCGATTGGAAGTCTGAATCCGTATAACCCACAGGGGTTAATTGGTTTGCCCAGTAAGCCAGCATATAGTCCCTAGTCCTTCTCAGGTACTTCAGTATATACTTTACCATGTCCAATGTCCCTGTCCAGGGTTACTTTGATATCTGCTAACCATGCCCATGGCAAAGCAGATATCCAGTCTCGTACACAGCATATCATACATGAGGCTTCCAACTGCCAAAGCATAAGGAACCGCCTTCATTTCCTCTATCTCCTTTGATGTTTTAGGACACACCTCCTTAGATAGAGGAACTCCATGCCTGAAAGGTTCTTGGAGTTTTCCATGCTAAAACGAGCTAGTACAGTGTCTATGTATGAAGCTTGGGACAAGCATAACATCCTTTTATGGCTATCCCTTATAATCTTGATCCCAAGGATGTGCCCTGCTTCTCCTAAGTCCTTCATATCAAACTGTTTGGACATCCATACCCTTACCTCTGACAACACTTTGACATTGTTGCTAATGAGCAAAATGTCATCTACGTATAGTACAAGGAATACCACTACATTTTCGTCACATCTCTTATATACACATGACTCATCCGGAGTTTGAATAAATTCATATGACTGGATTACCTCATCAAAGCAGATCTTCCAAGATCTTGAAGCTTGCTTCAATCCATAAATAGACCGATTAAGCTTGCACACAAGTTGTTCTTTGCCCTTCGTAATGAATCCCTCTGGTTGCTTCATATAGATGGTCTCCTCAAGACTTTCGTTAAAGAAAGCTGTCTTGACGTCTATCTGCCCTACCTCATAATCCATATGAGCGGCAATAGATAAGAGAATCCGGATAGACTTAAGCATAACTACCGGCAAAAAGGTCTCCTCATAATCGATTACCTCTTTCTGAGTATACCCTATCGCAACAAGCCTAGCTTTGAAGGTCTCAACCTTATCGTCTGATCCTCTCTTTCTCTTGTAGATGCACTTGCATCTAATGACTTTTACACAATTGGGTGGTTCTACTAGCTCCTAGACGTGATTAGAATCCATAGATTCTATCTCAGAATTCATTGCCCTTTGCCAAGATTCTGCATTTTATCTTGGAGTGTCTCGTCATAGGTCCAGGGATCTGGTTCATGTTCGCCAGGGACCAAGTTTGAAGACTCTCCCAAGAACATGAATCTTTCAAGTTGTCTAACAACCCTCCCACTACGACGAGGTACTACCTGTGTATTCCTGTGTCACGCAGTGCAGTGACTTGTGGTATATCCTCTTGTACAGTTGGTACTAAGGTCGGAACGCCCCCTCTTAATTACTCAAGAACAAGTTTACTCATGGACTTGTGGTTAATCACATAGTCTTCCTCTAAGAATCGGGCATTCGTGCTAACGATTACCTTCTGATCCTTAGGACTATAGAACAGACCACCTTTCGTCCCTCTAGGATAGCCTACGAATAAGCGCACTTCTGTACGAGATTCCAACTTATCAGTATCTCCCTTCAACATATGTGCTGGACTACCATAAATCCGAATATGTCCTAGACTAGGCTTTCGCCCAGTCCACAATTCTGTGGGAGTAGAGGGTACTGACTTAGATGGTACCCAGTTCAGTATGTACGCTGTCGTTTCCATAGCATATCCCCAGGACGAATTCGATAACTCGGAGTAGTTCATCATTGACCTAACCATCTCCATAAGAGTCCTATTCCTTCTCTCTGCTACACCGTTCTTTTGGGGCGTACCGGGTGCAGACAATTGGGATTGAATCCCAGCCTCTGATAAGTAAGTCCTAAACTCTCCCAAGTGTAATCGCCACCATGATCTGATAATAGTGTCTTGATACTTTTACCTCGATGTTTCTCCACATCAGCCTTGAATTTTTTGAACTTATCAAAGCATTCAGACTTGCGGGGCATCAAGTAAATGTACACATACCTTGAATAATCGTCTATGAAAGAGACGAAATATTCAAAGCCACCTCTAGCCTGGATAGACATAGGACCACACAAATCAGAATGAACCAGTTTTAACACATCTTTGACTCTATACCCCTTGGCCTTGAAAGGCCTCTTGGTCATCTTACCTTCCAAGCAAGATTCACAGGTTGGGAAATATTCCACCACCAATGAACCCAAGGGCCCATCGGCTATTAACCTCTGAATCCTATTAAGGTTAATATAACCAAGTCTTAGATGCCAAAGATATATTTGGTTCATCTTGGAAGATTCATTTCTCTTATTTTGGTTAGATGATGAACTATTAACTTCTATTTGCATCGTGGGAGATTTTGGTTCTAAAGTATACAAATTGCCAACCAATTTACCTGAACAAATAATCTCTCTATTCCTTTTTATAACAACACAGTTATTAAAAGCAATAGAATATTCATCCTTTATTATTTTATAAACTGAAACCAGGTTCTTTCTAAAAGTAGGTACATAAAGATAATTTCTTAAAACCAAAACTTTATTTCTATCAAATGATAAATAAACATCTCCCTTTGCAATAGCCGTAGCATTGCCCATGTAGACGGTAATCTCTTCTTCAGCTAGTCGTCAGGTTTCCTGGAACCCCTGTAAAGAATTGCAGACATGATCAGTGGCTCTTGTATCTACACACCAGGTACCGGTAGATAACATCGCTAAGCATGTTTCAACGAAAAAAGAAAAAGATATACCTTTGTCTTGACAACGGGGACAGTTCGCCTTCCAATGTTCAGTCTGCTTGCACGTGAAGCACTTGCCTCTCAGCTTCTTCATGCCAGTCCGAGGTGCCTGAGATCTTGCCGCCTTCTTGGCCCTACCTTGTTTCTTCTTCTTCTTGCCTTTTGGCACAGAAGTAGAAACCCTTTGAGTAACCAAGGCATGAGATCTTTGACGAAAAAGCCCCTTTGTCGCTTGGAGTTCTGCCAGAAGTTCCCCCAACGCATATGTACGCTTGTTCATATTGTAGTTCAGGCGGAGCTGCTCAAAACTCCTAGGCAGAGACTGGAGTATGATATCGACCTGGGTTTCCCCATCGATCTCCACTCCAAGGACTTCAATCTCATTGAGATGAGCCATCATCTTAAGGACATGATCCCTCATGGGTGTCCCCTCGACCATGGTAGTCGTCATCAAATTCTTAATTGCTTCCTGCCTAGCATCCCGATTCTGGTGTCCAAAGAGTTCCTTGAGATTGAGCATCATGTTATAAGCAGTGGGCATGACCTGATGCTGATGTTGCAATACATTTGACATAGAAGTCAAATTGTAACACCGCGTCATCTCATCTGTCTTGATCCACTTCTTATAACACTCCTTCTCCTCTTAACTAGAATTCTCACCGGGCCTTTCAGGATAGACCTCAAGGAGTACATATTTGTACTCCTCAGCAGTTATGACAATGTCCAGGTTTCTTTTTCAATCTATGTAATTAGGGCCCGTAAGTTTGTTTTCCTTAAGTATGACAGCTAGTGAGTTAAAGGCCATTTTGAAAATCCCCGAGAATCACAACAATCACATACTTTAGATTTCAATAAATATTGATTCCTCAAAACAATAAATTTGAAATCAACCAATACCTCAAAACACCGAGAATTTCACATGCCATGATAGTGTGGACGTATACGAATTCTACATTTTTAAGAGGAGGTTTTATCCATTAATTTTATTATCTTGTCAACCTAACTTTTTGACAAATAAAATTAATAGTTGGTTCACTTTGGCCCTACAAATAATAGCAGTGACTCCGATGGGGAGGATACTATTATTTGCATCTAAGTGTTTACCATTATACGATACTAAGAAAATTATCTCAGATTATGTCTCGTCCGATGGAGAAAATCACACGCTCTTCAACAATTTTCTATAATCATGTCTGACCTAGTGATCCGTAGAACAAGCCCATCCGATGGGGAGGAAGGTACTCAGAGCCGACGTGCAAGCTTGTTTGCATCACTTGTCAAATTAGTAACAGAGGTCGCGGGACCCTTAGGGTCCCTCTCCCACTTACTTATTTATAATGAGGAATTTTTATGGACACACGACAAGCACATAAACCAAAATAATAAACAAGAAAAATTCTAAATTTTTCCAACTATCATGGCTTTGGTTTCCAATGTGCCTTCAGTCGTGTCGCCACCTCGTCCGCTCCTCCCTACACCATGCGTAAGCCACCATTGAAGGGATCTCCGAGCCGAGATGAAAATCTATTTACATCGATCCTATACTCCACAAAGGAGTGTACATAAAATCTAAATCGAAAGTAAATAAAAAGCTCAGCTAAACATGTGTCGTATTTAATTACAAAAATTAAATACTAATTTAGCATCGTCAACCCCGAGGATTCAAATAATTATAACCATGCACAACCAATCACATACACACATTATTTAAGCCATAATAGTCGGAATCTCATACCTACAACAAAGAGTTAGCCTATGCACATCCTACTATTATCTGGAAAAAATAAAATACATGATAAAGTGCAAAATATAATCGAATCCTAAACACACAAAATCGGAAACCTCAGCTTTGATACCAATTGTTGGATATCTTGGCGGGTTTCCTAAGGTCGATCTTGGAAAACTCTCCATGTCCACGGATTAAAAAATTTAATCCGAATGGAGACCTATCTCCCAAACGACCATCTCGTCGTTGTACTAATTGATTCGAGTTACAACTTAGCCAAACTTAAAGTTTAAGACTTGTAACTCGCCTAACCAATAAGTCGCGGAAAAGACGACGAGTGGATCGTCGATTTTTGTGTTTATTATTGGGGTCCAAGATAATTAAATATCATAATTAATTAAGAAATAATTAATCACAAAGATAATTAATTATCATCCACACAAAATGATAGAAAATGAAGGAGTCGTGAGAGAAATTATACCTCTCGTTTGATAGATCGAAGATGTTTGCTAGAGGGGGGTGAATAGCAATTTTTTATCCCCTTTTCATTCTACACGGTTAGTTGCACAGCGGAATATACAATAAAAATAATAAAACAAATACTAACCAATGCTAACACGGAAGATTTACTTGGTATCCACCCCGGACGGGTAACTAATCCAAGAATCCGTCGGTGGATCAATCCCCGGATAACCTCCGGCTAGCTCTGTCACTCCTTGTGGGTAGAGAAACCTCACCACAACACCTTTAGAAGACTTGAGCACAAAGACTACTATCTTGCCTTTAACCAAGACAAGATTCGTCAAGGATCACATCCACCATGAAGTCCTCTTTAAATAGGACTCGGGCTGAAACCCTCGCTACCAGTCGACTGCCCCTAGGGCAGTCGACTGGTGCCACTGAAATTTGACCGTTGCACCCCAACGTTCGAATTCTCAGCCAACTCACCAGTCACCTACCAATCGACTTCCCCCAGGGCAATCGACTGGTCCCCGGCCAGAAACCTTCTGTGAGTTCCATCAGTCGACTGCCCCCAGGCCAGTCGACTGGTCTACTCACCCACCTAAGGTTACCCTTCCTGAATACATTTCACTCTGCACTCAAATCCTAGGATTTCCCGAGTACAATCACACAACACTCGTACCCTCATGACTCGACTGACTCCTCATCCGCAGCCTCTGTTGGTGCAGACAGCACCCAAGTCGAACCTGTGTATTGATCAATGGCAAAGGGTTCAAAAGTTAAGATGTTTTATTTTTCTAACATACTACTTGAGTGTGCAGATTAAAGTCCTAGCGAAGGACTGCTAGGCACCTAGCGAAGGACTGCCAGTCATCAGAACCCTAAGACCCAGCGAAGGGTTGCTGGGCACCTAGCGAAGGGCTGCTAGGAGTTAAAGACCTGGCGAAGGATTGCTGGGAACCAAGCGAAGGACTGCCTGGAACTAAAGACCTGGCGAAGAACTGCCTGGAACTGAAGACCTGGCGAAGGACTGCTGGGCACCAGGCGAAGGACTGCCTGGAACTGAAGACCTGGCGAAGGACAGCTAGGCACCTGGCGAAGGACTGCTGGGCAAAAGTCCAACCGGAGGAGCCGGTTGGCATCAGGTAAATTCTCCTGAGAGGAGTAGGTGAGGACGCGTTCCCCGTCGAGGGAACAGTAGGCGTCGGTTCGACCTAGGGTTCCATTTTGGAGATCCAAAGTCAGAACCAAGACAGCTAAGGCTATATAAACCTAATACTCTATTGCTTCATGTTGTTTTGGACTAACCCTGGATGCAAGACCGAAGGAACGTGTGTCTGCAGCTCAGAATGCCCAAAGGAGAGAGGCAAGTAGCTGAGCAGGGCGCCCCCAAGGCCAATACAAAATAAGTGAAGCAAAGAAGTGCTTCGATAGCTTAATGGGTGGGGCACCCCATGCTCCCGAGCGCCCCCTGCGTCCTAGGTGCCCCCAGTGCCCAGGGCACCCTGCACTCAAGCCAACGAAGCGGATAACTTTTATCCAGCCGAGAAGCTCGCTGAAAGGTCAACCAGGGTGCCCCCAGTGTCCCGGGCGCCCCCAGAGTCAATCCTCAGCCCTATTCGAGTGGGATAAAGGCTGACCGAGACAATTTCGGATCGGTTCACACATGGGGGGGCGCCCCCAACGTTCAGGGTGCCCCGAAGTGCTATAAATAGCACCCAACCCCAAGGCTTCTCAACAAGAACTTCTTCAACGCTTTCACGCTCTTCTACTCGAGGCGCTCTGCTACAGAAACCTCCCAACTCGAGATACCAGCGCCGACGACGTCCCTCTGCTCCAAGATACATTCCACACCGGACGTCGGTAACAAAGAGCTGTCTTTTTCTTTACTGCACTATTATTGTAATCATCCTTCTGTAAACTGTTTTGCGCATATAGAATTGCCCGCAGTAAACAGTCAACGACCGTGGGCCTTGGAGTAGGAGCGACTGCGACTCCGAACCAAGTAAAATCTTGGTGTTTGCGTGTTGTTTAGTTTTAATTTCCGCTGTGCATTCTCTATCTTACAATCCGAAACGTTTTACGATATTCACCCCCCCCCTCTCTCGATCCAACAAGTGGTATCAGAGCGAGGAAGCTCAAATTTGGTGCAACCACCAATTTGAGAATTTTTCGGATTTTTTTTGAATGTTTTTTATTTTTTGTCTTTCGTTCAAAAATTTTCTCGTTAATCGAGGTTGGTGCAACACCCCTCGATAAATATTTTTCTTTTACTTCCCGCACTACTAATCCAAGACCAAGTCTTGGGATACCTCTTTCCTTTTTCTTTTAGTTTCAGTTAAATGGTCATACAAGAAGGATTCAGCACAGCCAGACCTCCACTTTTCAGTGGAGAAGACTTTTCCTACTGGAAAAGTCGAATGGAGGTCCACCTGAAAACTTAGGTGGACATGTGGATAATCATCCAGTATGGGCTAGAGATTCCAAAGAACGCTGAAGGAGTACCACAACCGTACACTGAGTGGGATACCGCTCTGAAAAGAAGAATTGAAGCTAATGTGAAAGCGACCCAGACCCTTCAATGCGTCCTGACCAAGGAAGAGTTGAATCGGGTAGGACCATTCAACAGTGCCAAGGAGCTGTGGGGCAAGCTGATCGAGCTGCACGAAGGAACTTCCGACACTCGAATCAGCAAGAGAGATCTCCTCCTGAACAAGCTGTACACGATCAAGATGAATGACAACGAAACAGCAGCCCAGCTCCATGCCAGAATTCAGGAGTTAATGAACGGACTACACACAATCGGTCACAAGGTAGAAAACCGTGACTTGATAAGGTACGCTCTCAACGCTTTCCCGAGAAACACCTTGTGGGCATCTATGGTAGATGCATACAAGGTTTCAAGGGACCTTTCAAAAATAAAGTTAGATGAACTATTTTCTGAATTAGAGTTGCATGAGCAGACTAACTGTAATCTGGCCGAGAAAGGCATCGCTTTTCTTGCAGGTAAAGCTGGAAAGATAACCAAGAAAAAGCCTCAACCTGCACCCGAGTCTGATTCAGACTCAGACTCAGAAGACACCGAGGGAAATCGACCGAAGCTGGTTCGGCTAGCCCGAGACTACTACAAAGAACTGAAGAACCAGACCAACAGAAGAAAAGCCAGCCGAAGAAAGGAAGAACCAGCTGAACCCTCAAATGACAAGAACAAACCAAACGTGACCTCCTATGAGTGCAAGAAGAAGGGTCACTACAAGACGGAGTGTCCGAACCTAAAGGAGACCAAGAAGACTAGAAGGAAGAAGGCACTTCAGGCAACCTAGGACGAGTCCTCCTCCGAAGAAGAAGAAGAGGTCCCACAGTCGAACCTGCTAGCCCTAACCGCCTCAGAAGAAATCGAAACCGAGTCGGAGTCGGAGCCGGACGATGGCAAACTTACATTCTCAGAGGACGGCGAAATAACTGTAAGTGGATTTTCAAGAATTCAATTAAATGAGTTAATTTCCTATCTTTCTCGAGATTTGGCGAAAGCTAAACTCCGAGTCGAATCTCTCCGACAGGAAGTAAAACTCCTGAAAGAGAGAGCTGACTCTCGATTCTTAACTGAGAAGGTTCAAGAAGGAACCTCTACTCAAGTTGAAAAACTTGAGAAAGAGAACTCCTCCTTGAAAACTCAAGTTAAGGATCTTAGATCAGCTTTAGAATGATTCACTTCTGGTTCCAAGGGTCTTGACATGATTCTTGGAAAACAGAAGTCAGTTCTAAATCAATCCGGACTAGGCTATAGAACCAAATCTAGACAGAGATCCTACTATGCTGTACTGAACCAGTCCAGACCTAAAGTTCAGGCATGGATACCCAAACTGTGCCTAAACAAACAAACTGGATCAAATCAGTATTGGATCCCTAAGGACAAGATTCACATCTTGCCAAACCATTATCGTGGCCTTAGTCCAAGGGGAGCCAAATTAAAAATAATATTTATTGTTAGATAAAATTCAATCTTTGTTTGCAAATTGCATGATTGACTATTTATTTAATTCCTGCAATTTACCATGCTTAGACTTAGGAATGGTTAGTTTAAGGACTGAACCAACTTAACTGAAATTTGACAACATAGTATTGGGTGGAGGTGAGATGATAGTACGTTAGGGAAGCCAACTCTAATAAGGTCAAGTATACTCTACTTGGTCTCTTTAGACTGGTGAAACTAGCCGAAGCTACCGATCCAAGACCCAAGCTAGTTAGACCAGAATTTTTCAAGAAATAGTTTTGAAAATGAAATTTCATTAAAAGGCTTTGTCAAGGAAAGGATTGATGATCCAATAAGGCTACGACCAAAGAAGGCCTAGTGCCTTGCCAAGACCTGGAAGCCAATTTTTAAAATTCAGATTCAAATTACTCTTTGTCAAATTCGAATCTAACATAAATTTTCAGTTGATTGTAGATTCAAACATTTTTTTTAAACAAACTCAAAATCAACTGTTTTTAAAATTAAATTAAGTTTTTCAAAATAAATCATAATTTTTTTTAAAATTAATTCTAACTACCAAAACCTGTCTCACAAAAACTATAAGGCTAACGTGATTGATAACCCTAGATTGGGTGAGACAGACTAGGCTATGAAAATCAATTTAGGCTATTCCTAATTCTAATTGGATCCAAATCAACAAAACTCTTTATGTGTAGGAACATAAAGATTTGGACCAATGGATGCTGGATAGCGGTTGCTCCAGACACATGACTGGAGATAAAATGAAATTCACCAAACTCAAGTTCAAAAACCTAGGCTCAGTGGCATTTGGCAACAATGCTACACTCAAGGTAATTGGGTCAGGTAATATTGAACTTAAATCTGACTTTGTTATTAAGAAAGTACTTTTGGTTGAAAATTTTAATTTTAACTTGCTTAGCATAAATCAGTTGTGTGATTCTGGTTATGTAGTTACCTTCAACAATTCTAACTGCCTGATTAGAAACCTGCAAGACTCAGAAACCATGCTTAAGGGCACTAGGAAAAATAATGTTTACACTATAAACCTATCCCTAGTACATAAATGTATGTTAACTCAGTTAGAACAATCAAACCTCTAGCATAGGAGATTAGGTCACACTAATCTAAGAATTATTTCAAAAGTCACCCAACTCGGCCTAATTAAAGGTATCCCTAAAATTAAAAATCATGAAAACTTAATATGTGAATCATGTAATCAAGGTAAACAAACCAGGTCTAGTCACAAACTAATCCAATCTGATCAAACTCAAACCACACTTGAGCTCCTGCACCTTGACCTATTTGATTCACATGGAGTCAAGTCACTAAGCGGAAACCAGTACTGCTTAGTAATAGTTGATGATTACTCCAGGTTTACCTGGGTTAGGTTTCTAAAGACCAAAGATGAAACCCTAAACCTATTCAATGAATTTTGTAAGTTAATTGAAAATCAAAATGATACTAAAATTAAAAGACTTAGGAGTGACCACGGGGGAGAGTTTGAAAATCAACGGTTCGAGGAATTATGTAAGGTAAATGGGTACATACATGAATTTTCGTGTCCTAGAACCCCCCAGCAAAATGGGATAGTCGAAAGAAGAAATAGAACCCTACAGGAAGCCGCTAGGGCTATGCTCAACGAATTCAACCTAGTCAACCAATATTGGGAAGAAGCAGTTAGTACGGCTTGCTACATTCAAAATAGGGTCCTGATTAACAAGCGACACAACAAAACACCCTATAAATTATACTATCATAGACTTCCAAATCTACACTACCTACATATTCTAAACACCAAAAACTATCTAGGAAAATTCCAGTCTAAGTCAACCCCAGGCATCTTCCTAGGATATTCAACCACAAGTAGAGCCTATAGGGTTTACAACAAACAAACTAAGAAAATCGAAGAAACAACCAATTTAATATTTGATGAAGAAATTAACTCAAAACCTAATAATCCAAATCAAACTTCATCAAATACTGATCAAGAAGATAATGAACAAGCTGTTGAATCATTAGTTGAACCCATAAATGAACTAACTATTGAACCAACTAATGAGTCAATTGAATCAACTAATAATTGAACCAACTCAAATAGTTGAATCAAATAGTGAACCAAACCGACCAGCCGGACCTGAGGCTGAACCAAGTTCCAGAAAAACCAAGAAACTCAGACTCAGTCACCCAACCGATCAAATTGTGGGTGATCCAACTCTAGGAGTCAGAACTAGGTCTTCCTACAGAAACCTTAGTCAGATAGCAATGATTTCAAAAATAGAACCTAAGACTATAGAGGAAGCCTTATCTGATCCTGATTGGATCATAGCTATGCAAGAAGAGTTAGCCCAATTTGAGAGGAACCAAGTCTGGGAACTAGTACCTAAACTTGAGGGCAAATCCGTCATTGACACTAAGTGGGTTTTTAGAAATAAGTTAAATGATCAAGGAGAGGTAGTCAGAAATAAAGCCCGCTTAGTAGCGAAAGGATTCAGCCAAGTAGAAGGATTAGACTATGATGAAACCTATGCCCCGGTAGTTAGACTTGAGTCCATTAGGATGTTATTGGTCTTTGCATCCAATAAAGGATTTAAATTATACCAAATGGATGTAAAGTCAGCCTTTCTAAATGGATTCATTAAGGAAGAAGTCTATGTAGGACAACCCCCTGGTTTTGAGGACTTAGAAAGACCTGACCATGTTTACAAACTTACCAAAGCACTTTGTGGACTAAAACAAGCACCTAGGGCCTGGTATGAACGCTTATCCACTTACCTAATTTCTAAAGAATTTAAACAAGGACAAATCGATTCAACCCTATTTATTAAAACTTTAGAAAAAGAAATCTTTATTGCCCAAATCTACGTCGATGACATAATCTTTGGGTCCACCAACTCTAATTTTTTAAAAGAATTCGTTAAAATAATGAAAAATGAATTTGAAATGAGCTTAGTTGGTGAGCTCAACTTTTTTTTAGGGTTACAAATTAAACAAACTGGGGATGGGAACTATGTCCATCAATCCAAATATGCTAAAGAGTTAATAAAGAAATTTAAAATGGATAACTCTAAAAGCATAAGTACTCCTATGGCCACTAATATAAAAATAGATAGTGACCCTGATGGAAAACCAGTAGACCTTAAACTTTATAGGAGTATGATTGGAAGCCTACTATACCTTACAGCCAGCAAACCTGATATCCTTTTCTCGGTAGGAATGTGTGCTAGATACCAAACCTGTGCTAAGGAAACGCACTTAGCGGCTCTAAAAAAAATATTAAGATACATTAAGGGCACCCTAAATGTAGGGATTTAGTACCCTAGGACCTCAACTTTTAAACTATCAGGATATTCAGACTCTGACTATGCTGGTTGTAAGCTAGATAGAAAAAAGTACAAGCAGAAGCTGCCAACTCTTAGGAAACAGTCTAGTAAGTTGGTGCAGCAGAAAGCAACACTGTGTAGCTTTGTCCACAACTGAAGCTGAGTATGTTGCTTTAGGAGAGTGTGTAGCACAACTCTTATGGATGATGCACACTCTTAAAGACTTCCAGCTTGACTACAATCAAACCCAAGTCTTCATTGATAATATAAGCTCAATTAATCTAACTAAAAATCCAATCCAACACTCCAGAACTAAACACATAGAAGTTAAATACCACTTTGTAAGAGATCATGTAGCCAGAGGTGAAATAGTCCTTAAGCATATAGACTCTAAATCTAACTTAGCCGACATATTCACTAAACCCCTACCTGAGTCTGAGTTCAGCTCATTAAGAAGGCAGTTAGGATTATGCTTGGTAGAATAGGTTACTCTACTTTTGGTTTTCTTACTGCTTTATTTGATTTGAAAAATCAATTTTTAAAAAGAATTTTAAAACTGCTTTACTTGATTTCAAAATCAGCTTTACTTAGTTTGGAAATTTTTTTAATAAATTTTTTGACTTAGTTTTATTTTAAAACTACCCCCTTCAAAACTAGGGTTTTTTCGCAAATGGACTTAGCCTAGGCCCTAACCCTAGAACTGCATGTACCTATAGATTTAGAAGCCAGCATCTCACAAGCACCTTAGGGTACTGTTGATTGATAACCTAGAATGGGTTGAGATGCTTAGGTCTTTGCCTTAATTCAAGATACTTTAAGTCAGTGCATCTGCAGTAATTGGGGCACTAAATACAACTTAAACAGTAATCAAGTTAAGTGTCAAGTTTAGAAAATCTAACTTGAACAGAACACTTAACTCGACTAACCCTAGCGAAAACTACTGTTTATAACAGTTAGTAAGTAGCTAATTGGGTTAGACAGGTCCCTAAAGAGATAATTTGAAATTGGTTTGATTCAGTTTATCTTGCATTGGTTCAGTACAACACATTAATTTTTTTTTTGCAATT